>PITA01014846.1:0-52156 GCA_004023965.1 Spilogale gracilis | reverse complement strand
ATCCCTTCCTCAGGGTTGAGACTTTGCTAGGGCAACTCACAGAACTCAGGAAAGCACTTTATTCATTATTAGTACTTTCTTATAAAGGGTACAACTCAGGAACAGTCAAGTGGAAAAGACACACAGGGCAAAGATGCATAGAGAAAAGGGGGCTCAGACCTCCCTGCCCTCTCCAGGTGTGCCAGCTTCCTAACACCTCAGTGTGTTTATGTACCCCCCAGAAGCTCTCTGACCCCCATTATTTAGGGTTCTTAAGAAGGTTTCATTTCATAGGCATGATTGATTGAATCACTGGTGGTGATTAATTCAATCTCCAGCCACCATCCCTCCCCAAAGGTTGAGAGATTAGGGCTGAAAGTTCCAAGTTCCTGATCAAGGCTTGGCCTTTCTGGACCAAGCTCCTATCCTGAAGCTATCTAGGGGTCCAGATAGAATTATCTCTTAGAAGAAAAAAGGCTCCTATCATTCTCATCACTCAGGTTTTTAGGAGCTCTGCCTCCAAAACCAGCAACGACAGCATCTCTCTAAAGTATTCCCTGCTCCTTGTTTCAATCAACTCATAAACAATCAGATACGGCATTTTGAGTGTGTATAGTGAGAGGGAAGCACGAAAAGGTAAGAAGGACAGTGTCACTTCCATGGGGAGGCTTATGGTGATGTCACTAGTAATTACCGTGTCAATTAAAAAATGATCAAGCGCTGAAGTGGGCATTTTCCAGTTTCCTGCCCAACTAACCCTGCCTCCCATTCCCATGTCAGAGAAACTGACCCGACCCGCATTGTGTACCCTTGGTTGGGTCACGGCTGATTGAACCACACTGGTGTCCAGTGAACACCAAAATGGGCTAAAAGAGTGTCCCTTCCACGGTGTCTGGGTGGCTCAGTCAGTTAAGTGACTTGATCTCAACTCGGGGTTTTGTCTTTGTCTTTTTTTTTTTTTTAAGAGTTATTTATTTATTTGAGAGAGAGAAAGATAGAACAGGGGGAGGGGCAGAGGGAGGAGAGAAAGAATCTCAAGCAAACAACACATTGAGCACGGAGCCAAACATGGGACTCAACCTCACAACTCTGAGATCATGACCTGAGCTAAAAGCTGAAGTCAAGAGCTGGGCACTCAACTGACTGAGCCATGTAGGTGCCGAAATCTCAGCTCAGGTCTTGATTCCATGGTTGTGAGCTCAAGCCCCATGTTTGACTCCATGCTGAGCATGGCACCTACTTTAAAAAAAAAAAAAAGGGTCCCTCCCACAACATTGAAATTCCTGTGTATTTCTTTAAATACTTGAACTAGAAGGACCTGTAAGAGCAGAGGGATGCTGACCAACTAATGTAAATGAAGTAACACACAAAACCTTTTATATGAAAAAGCAAAACACAGAGAGAAACTGAGACCCACAAGAGAGGAGCTGCCTTGCTTCCTGAAGGCTTTCAAGTCCCTCATAAGGCCCAGCTACATGACCTGCCCCTCAGTTTCAAGAGATACTTTTGTGTCCTTCTGGTACATTCTCTTCATACGCCTGAGGTTGGAGTGGTATTTGCTACTTTTGACCAAAGGACATTGACTAAGACAAGTGCTTACCTACATGGTCTATCTAGGCCCTGACTGCCGTGAGAATTCAAAGAAGGAAAAGGTCTACACAACCTGCAGCAGCCAGAGAAGATGTCACAGAGATGAGGGCCTTAAGAAATTAGAAATATTTGGAGAGGAAGACAGAGGAGGAAAGAGAGTCACAGTAGTGAGAGTAGCAGGACCAGAGGCAAAGGGACAGGAATGACCATACACAGGGAAGACCATGGGGCCACCCTGATCAACAAGATCTGTTTATGCTATGAGGCTATGACAAATAAGAGCAGGAACATCAGAAATGCCCATTTGGGGGAAGGTCATGTTTGTTGCCCCTTGTAATGTTGACCTGAAGTAGCAAGAATGCAACATGACAGCTTAGACTTCCCATTGCCTTTCCATTACCTCTTTTGCAAAATGCTGTGACCAAACAAGGCAGTCAGTTGTGAACAAAAGCATAAACTTTGGGACCAGCCACACTGGGACCCAAACCTATCTCCATCATTTATCAGTGAGACTGAGCAAGATATTCGATGATCTGGCTTCAGTTTGCTTATGTGTAAACTAGAGATAATAATGCCTATGCAGAGGCAATTTAAGGCTAAATGAAACTATGTATGTAAAGTGCCTGGTACTGGACCTCAAAGATGTTAAAATATGTGCCATTGCCCGCATCCACTGTAATCAGTATCACTGTTAATTAGGCTTATAACACAGCACTGATTAGGAATTATGATAGTAATAATACCACTGTTGATTACTTATGTGGCTTGAGCACATAGTCTGCCACAAGCCCAACATTAAATGCTTGCATGTGTGTTTTCTCATTCGAACTTCACAACAACCCTGAGAGTGAGACAATCCAGTACAAGTTTGCCCTTATAAAACTCTCCAATGAAATTATGGCCAAATGATTATCAAGTTGGAACAAATAAAAGCTTCTCTGCTGTGAAGAGGAGTTGGACACTTCCAAGAAAACAATTGCTCTCCCTCAAATCTAAGTTCATCAGGCTCTGAAAAATATGGCTTTGCTCTCATGAGAAGGGAGGTCAGAGTTCAGATTTCAAAGAGAATTAACTGCTCATAAGTTGGTACCTGAGAAGGTAGACGAATTATGGAAACAGCCCAAGTTGTGTCCATCGACTAATGAATGGATAAAGAAGATGTGGGGGTATATATATATATATGTTATACGGGCTATATATACATATATATGTTATACAATGTATATATATATGTAATATGTATATATATGTAATATATATATAATGAAATATTATTCAACCAAATATATATATATACACAATGAAATATTATTCAACCAAAAGAATTAAATCTTGCCATTTGCAATAACATGGATGGAATTAGAGAGTATTATACTAAGCGTAAGAGGTCAATCAGAGAAAATCAAATACCATATGCTTTCACTCATGTAGAATTTAAGAAACAAACAAATGAGCAAAGGGAAAGAGAGACAGGCAAAATAAGAAACAGACTCTTAACTTTAAAGAACAATCTGATCGTTACCGGGGGTAGGGAGGTGGGGGGATGGGTGAAATAAGTGATTAAAGAATGCACTCGTCAGGATGAGCACCAGGTGATATATAGAAGTGTTGAATCACTATATTGTACACCTGAAACTAATATAACACTGTAGTTAACTAACTTCAATTCGAGTAAAAACTTTAAAAAATAGAGACACCTGGGTGGCTCAGGTGTTAAGCATCTGCCTTCAGCTCACGTCATGATCCCAGGGTCCCAGGATTGAGCCCCACATTGGGCCCCCTGCTCGGTGGGAAGCCTGCTTCTCCCTCTCTCACTCCCCCTGCTTGTGTTCCCTCTCTGGCTGTGTTTCTCTCTGTCAAATAAATAAATAAAATCTTTAAAAAAAAAAAACTTCAAAAAAATGAATAAATAGCACAGAGGAAGAGACTTTGGTTCTAGATGCAGATTTGCTGTATATTAGGTTCCTTGTGTGACCCTCAGGCAAGTCATTTGACATCTCCAGACTTGAGTTTCTTCCCTTGTAACACATAATGAGTTTTTTCATATATAAAGAATGTGCCTTAGATCAGTGGTTCTAATGCCTCATCACACATTAGCATCACCTAGGGAAAACTGATTGGGGTTTTTGTTTTGTTTTGTTTTTAATAGGATGTCCAGGCCCCTTCCCAGGCCAGTTAAATCAGAGTCTCAGGAGAATGGATCCAGGCACAGATGTTTTTTAAAATTCCCCCCATGTGATTTTAATGTGCAGCCAAGTTTAAAACCCAGCAAACAAGATGATTTTTAAGAATTCTTCCAGATTTAATATTCAAAATACCAGGCACTTACAACAATAAGATGAAGAAAAAGTAGACATCCCATCATTTGAATTGAAAAGAGTCAGTGAATACAGTGTGGTACAAATAAAACTTACGGCTGCCCGGTGATTTGGGGCAACTATTTGAAAGGCTGAGCCCAAAGTGGTGAAAAGACATATGAGGGAGGGAAACGAAACAACAGAGATTTTAAACACAGAAACAAACTGAGGGACTTGGAGGGAGGGGGGTGGAGGGATGGGAGAGCCTGGTGGTGGGTACTGGGGACACCTAAAGCGTGGAGCACTGGGTGTGGGGAATGGGGAATGAATCTTGAAACACTGGAAAAAAAAATTTAGTAACAATAAAAAAAATAATAATAAATTAAAAAAAAATAAAAATAAAAATAAAAAAAAAAAAAAAAAAGACATATGAATCTGGACAAAGACAATGGGGTTGTCAATAAACCTAGAGACCAGCATCCAAGGAGACTTAGTAAATTTATGAATCAATAAATATTTATTGAGCACTACAGGCCAATCACTGTTAGACTCTGCAGTTGAAACATAGGTAAGTTGGACACGGATAGCTACATATGAGCCTAACAGAGGCCCTAGCAGTGAAGACGGTAATCACTTCCCTGTAGGCATTAGGGATTGCTCACGGAGGTGATATATGAAATTGAACCTGAAGAATGGGTGAGACCACGGGTACACGTGGAACTCGGGCTGGGGTCAGGAAGCACTCTGGAGGCAGGAGGAAGAGGGTAAACGAAGCTTCACACCTCACACTCAGCCGAACTGAACTCTGTGTTCCCCCACACACAGCTCTTTTGCCTCTCCATACCTTTAACAAGGAATTCTGCCAGCCGCTGGTACCCCTCTTCTTTTCACCTGGGTAAGTCCTGGTAGGTCTCAACAGCCAGCTGAGGGTAACCTTGTCTAGGACACCACCCCTGAGGCCCTAGGTCTGTCTCCCAGTACCTTCACTACGCTTGCCTCCATCGTGACACTCACACATAATACCCTCGGTCACTCTGAGGGCTCTTCAAGAGCAGGAAAGTCCTATATCTTCATCCACGGTCTGGTTTCCATCTTCTATCACGTGCCCTGGCTCATCCACGTCAGCAATAAGTGTTTATTTAATTGAACTGAGAAAACAGTCTTTTTCAAAGGATAGATTGTATCACTCTTTAGCTGAAAATTTTGTAATGGTTTCTTGTTTCCTTTAAGTAAAATCCAGACTCCTTACTGGGATCTACAAAGTTCTAGATGATTAGGCCCCTAAATATTTTTCTAACCTTTAGTCACTATGTACCTAAAACAAGACTTGACAATTTTGAGCCACATGTGAATTTAACTGCCTGACAGGCCCAAATTTAACTCTTCTAACAAGGAAAATGATAAAATACAGATAATCATACTGTGGCATCCAGCATACAATCAAAACTTTCTATTTATGTGAAAAAGCATGAAAATACAACCGTAATCCAAGGGAAAAATCAGTCAATAGGAACAGATACAGATATGAAAGGAATGGTGGGATTAGCAGAAAGGGCTCTAAAAATAGCTGTTAGAGATAAAGAACATACTAAAAAAAAGTCGCAGTTAATCTTAAAGAATGCTAGGAAGGAAGGGAAAAGGAACAAAGAAGAGATGATCCAAATAGAAAAACAAAAGCAAGATGGTAGACTCAAACCAAGGGCAGAGATTGAATATATAAAAATAAAATTGAAACTAATCAGATGGGAAGCAAATCATGTCCAGTTTGACCAACTCATCAGATGTGAAGAGTTAAGTAATGAGTGATATGACTGGGAAGCCTGACTGAAGCCAAATTATGTTGGGTCACAGGTGTCAAATCCTATATTTACTTTAGACACCTGTGCCTTCTGTATGCAAATAAATAGTCCACCCCATAACATGGAACAACCTTCTGGAAGAACAAGTATAAAGCTGACTTGTTTTCCAAGCTGTTTTATTTCATAAGAGAAGCAAAGCTTTCTCCCATCTGATTCTCCTTACCTCACTCATGAGGAAGCAAGGTGTCTATGTTCATGCATTTCAGCTGCCCAAGCTACCAATACATGAAGAAGCCAGGGGCTAAACAAAACGTCAACCATTAAGCTACACACTATGATCTTTCTTTTAAAAGTGAAAATGTATTTAGACACTGAAGACAGTAATAAGTCTAATCTTCTCTTGTCATTAAATCAATAAAGAAATTAAAGAAAACATTTCTCAAAACTGTGGTTCTTAGAAGATATCACTTTTTCTTCTTATTGTCATTATTATTATTTCATTTTTCAGTGGCCACTGAGTATAAAAGTTCCTGGAGTTAAAGGCATAGCAAGATATAGAAAAGATATTGCTTTTGCCTGAGTTTCATGAAGCTGATATCAATCTTTTATTTCATAAACGTCAGGCTGGTTATTGCTTTAAACGCAGGCTTTGGTGCATTAAAAGTGGCAGTGACAGGAATACAAATAAGAGAATTCCCAAGGATACTAAGCAGGGGCCAGGGGAAGGGCTGGTTTCCCTCCCACGCCTGGAGAATGATATTCAGGAAAGGTCACACAACAACCAGACTTTGGAGATAAATCTGAGCTCAACTGACTCAGTGAATAACTCAGAGGTACTGTGTTTGCTCTTGTTTTTTCTCAACCAGAGGGAAAAGGACAAAGGATGTGACTGAGCCTCAGAGGGAGGTCTGGCTGTGGGGAGGTGGGAAAGGCCCAGGCCTGCATCAGAAGATCTGGAGTTTACCCCACAATTCAGCCCCCACACACACATATCACCCCCTGGGGGCCTCAGTTGGGTCTGTGCAATAACAGCATTTCCAAGCACACTCACTCTAAAAGTCCTTTCTGGCTTGAAATTTTAAGGACCTGGTACATACCTACGGGGAAGAATCGCCAACATTTGGGAAATACTCTTCAAAACCCCAGATGACTCGACAGCAATCACAACTTCAAGAGGAATGAAGGGGGTAGTGGAGTACGTTGAATTTTAGCTAAACTGAAGGCCGAACAATTTTAGCTAATCGGCTTCAGACCACGTGTCCTCAATCCTATCCCACATTGCCTTTCAACAAACTTAAGGCTTATTTAAAGGGATCATTTAGAGGCACCTGGGTGGCTCGGGTCATGAACCCAGGGTCCTGGGATTGGCCCACTTCAGCCTCCCTGCTTCGTGGGGAGTCTGCTTCTTCCTCTACTACCCCTCATTCGTGCTCTTGCTCTCTTTCTCTCAAATAAATAATTTAATATATATATTATATATAAACATATAAAGGGAACATACAAGCAAAATCGGGAAATGGTGCTTTTGAGTTCTGCAGGAAGGATTTGGACCTGGGATCCAACTATAAATGGGATGGGGCCATCCATCAGGTCAGGATTAAGAATAGAGTTTGTCTACTTTAGGGTATATACTCAAAAGAATTGAAAATGTGTCCTCAAACAAATCATTGTGCACAGATGTCATTAGTGCCAGGGGATAAGAGCAAGCCTTTAGGCAGGACATCTGGAAATTTCGCCATCGGCAAAACCCTTTACTTCCAAAGTCCCAAATCATCTGCATGCTCCTACCTTTCCTCACTACTATTTCCTTCAGGTACCTCATGCACTGGTCAACCAAAGGACAATTGTACCTGCCTTACACTCTCCCGACACCATAACCCTGCTCACACTACCTCCTTGGTCCATAATTGGATTCTCTGCCTTCAACTAAACATATCTCCAGAACTCTGAGAAGCATCCTCTGATTCTTCCACATCCAAGGGCTTCTCTCTCTTTCTCCTCTGTATATTTCACTTCTTTCCTATATTATAATTATTTCTGAACTTACCTTACCTCCCCTCTTTTTTTTTAAGATTTTATTTATTTATTTGACAAAGTGATCACAAGAGGCAGAGAGGCAGGCAGAGAGAGAGGAGGAAGCAGGCTCCCCGCTGAGCAGAGAGCCTGACGTGGGCCCTGATCCCAGGACCCTGAGATCATGACCTAAGCAGAAGGCAGAGGCTTTAACCCACTGAACCACCCAGGCCCCCCAAATTACCTCCCCTCTTAAACAGTATATCCCTTTAAAGCTAGAGAAATTGTCACAGGACATAAATTTAAGGATTCAAACCAAACTTATCTTGATCTTTAGGGTGCCAAGGGCCACTAATCATCATCTCAATTTAGATATTAAGCAGCCCAATACATAGTAAATGTTGAATACTATTTGTTGAATGTTATTTCTTTACTTATGCATTTTATTGGAAGGCCACTTCAACATTAAAGCTCTCTTTCAACATTTATTCACTAGTTTATTTTGAAACTGGCCTTTGACGTAATATTAATATATATTAATATAAAAAAATTGCAAAATAGCTATGGACGTCTATGAATATCTTTTTAAGATTTTATTTATTTATTTGTCAGAGAGAGAGAGAGAGAGCACAAGCAGGGGGAGTGGCAGGCAGAGGGAGAGGGAGAAGCAGGTTCCCCACTGAGGAAGGAGCCCAATGCAAGACCTGATTCTGGGACCCTGGGATCATGACCTGAGCTGAAGGCAGATGCTTAACCAGCTGAGCCACCCAGGCATCCCTTCTCTGAACATTTTTAAAGAATTTTCTTCTAGAAAAAACGGAGGTGCTAAAGACCGAGACTCAAGATGTCTTTCCCATTGCTGATGTCGTCAGGAGAAGCTTGGAGAATTTTCCTTGTGACATATTTTTAAAGCTCGCAGATGAAAACACATTGAACTGAAAGGAAATACTTTCATTTCATTGCTTTAAGCCCTTATTCGCTTGACTACTAAAACACATACCCAATCATGGTACATATTTAAAGCCATGAAATATTTACAGTGTGCTATCTGAGGCAAATGATGTATTGTCTATTCATTCTACAGTTCAGTAAATTCTGGATACAAAGACGCAAGCTGATACTCTGAAGTGATCGTGTCAGCGCAAACAAACTTCCCTTAAAAAACAGTTCTTCATCTCCAGAAGTTGATTTTCATTCTGAAAGATGGCATTCTCTAGATATGTCTCAGATGACATAAATAAATCTCGGATATTGCTCTTTCCTACAGCCATCAAAGTACATTCTGCCTCGTTGACTGAATCACTTATGAACAGGTGACGCTCTTCCTGCTGCCCCTAGCAGTTAGAGCTACCCCATAAAAGGCTACGGCGAAGCATGTATTTGCTAAGTGAAATAAAAATTCTTCATTGAATTTCCCAGAGTTCGGAATAACTCCCCACCACTGTTTTGATGTCTCTCAGGAAGTGCTGGCTACGTCAGGGAGTTTGTCCTCCCAGAAAACCACAAACCAGGCAGTAGACATGAGTTGAAGTGTGGCACACCAAGAGCGTCTCTTTGTCAGAGACTGAGAAACTATTGGACTAACCTCTAGACTTTATCCATCTGCCTCTTTAAATCTTACTGTCTCTGCAAGTTTCCCTTCTGAGGTGATTCCACCAGCATTATGTTTTGGGCTTTTTTTTTCCCCCCTTTCTCACTTTGTACAAATAGTCACTAACATCAGTCCATGGGTGTTCAGTAGATATTTGTTGAATGAATGGAAAATTATTTGTGAGACTCTGTTAGCACGTGTGAGGTACTATCCTAGGAGCCTAGAGGCTTAACTGTGAGAACAAACGGGGCCTTTTACACTGTGGACCTGACTGTCTGGTGGGGAAGAGAGACCGTCAGTCAAATCATGACTGAATAATGTTGGCTTACAGATGCAGTAAGTGCCACAAACAGCAGCAGCAGCAGTGGTAAGAGGGTCTTTGGTGGGGGGAAGCTCTGAGCTGGTCAGGACGGTCAGGGAGCACTTCCCTGAGATGAGGAAGCTTGAGCTGAGATCTGACTTGTGAGTGGGAGCTGACAGGTGGAGACAGAGGAGGTGAGCATTCTTAGCAGAGCTAGTGGCATGTGCGAAGACCTGTGGGAAGGAGTCTGGAAGGTACCAGGGGCTGAACGTCAGGTTGTTGGGCTGGAGCAAAAGGAGTTAAAAGGCATGGAGAGAGAAGCCTAGGGAGGGAGGACAGTGTCCAGTCCTAGAGGCCCTTAGCTCCACATTCCAGGGTCCTTATTCTAAGAGCCTCAGAAGTCATTGGAGGATTTTGAGCAGAAGGTTGACATAATTGGATTTAGGTTTCAAAACCAGTATGAAAATTACTGATACAAAAGGAGGAGGGGGCAGCAGAACCGCCCAGTGAGAGGAGAGAGATAGCAACCAGAAGTGTAGTATTAACAACATGTTTTCGTGATTGAGCTTTTACTGTGTCCCACTCTCAGTGCTAAATTGATCACCTATTCCGAGAGGAATAGCATATTTGAAATCATCTCCAAGTAGATCCTTGCCAATCCAACTTCCTGCACTAACTTTCCGGCCTTCAGAGGCACTAAAGGAAATGATGGGAAAAAGAGCATCGCCCTGGAGCCAGATCTTTGAAAGTATGGGGCAACTACTGATGGTCATGAATTCACTGAGTTTCCGCATGATAAGAGCTCGGAGGCCAGTGGTGTGCAGTTCCTGGGCCACTGGGAAGCACATGTCGCTGTGCAGCCAGCTCCAAACTGCACTCCTGGCCTTAGTGACCATTACTGAGCAAGGACCTCAGCCACATGCCACCTCACTCTTGCAGGAACTCTGAGCATGTGACTTTAAGTCATAAGTCCATCACATTAGTTTTGTATATAAACCAATGGCTCTATTTGCTTTCCCTCTAGGGTGTTTTAGTGACAGTGATTCCTCACTGAGCCTTGGGTTTTAATACATAATAGGGGACTGTCTGATAAGTGAGGAGACTTTTTTTAAAAAAGATTTTATTTATTTGACAGAGAGAAACACAGCCAGAGAGGGAACACAAGCAGGGGGATTGAGAGAGGGAGAAGCAGGCTTCCCACCAAGCAGGGAGCCTGATGTGGGGCTCGATCCCAGATCTCCGGGATCATGACCTGAGCCAAAGGCAGTCGCTTAACCAACTGAGCCACCCAGGCGCCCCATTGTGAGGAGACTTTGTAAATGAGAACGCTATCGACTTGGGTGCTTAATCATATTTGTGTGGATTACAGGACTAACTTTGGGATTACTGTTTATTCAGGAAGATTCCCTAAATATCAAAGACATTCTGCCTAACTTTATCTGAACCTTTAACAATTCTATCTTCCTAATGAAACTGAGTAGGCTGGTCCTGGGGTGGGGGTCTCACTGATTTTCAAATCTGCTAGATTCACAAATCCAAGCACAACTCTGTAGGTCTCCCTTTTCCTCTCCCTTGGTTGAAATTCCACCAATCATCAGGGTCCGTATTTCTAACGCTACCTCTTCTGTTGCGCTTTTCCTGATTTGCCCCTCAAGGGACCATCATAGCTTTCTTCTCTAAATCTTTCCAAGCTTTTAGAACACAGTTTGCCTTTTAGACCAGTGCACCTGCATACACACTCCCTAGGTGTAAGTTGTTTGAAGGCGGGAGCTTCAACAATAAGCATCTACCATGTGCTGAAGTTTTCAGGGGGTGGTCCATGTGTTCAGTTGAACTTTAATTGACACGTAGATGGTCCCTGAGAGCCCCAAACTTAATCCCAGTCCTCCTAAGTCTGTCTCAACAAGTAGGAAAATACATTTCTTATGTTTGAGCTGCTAATTTCCATCAGCAAGCCTGGGTCTTCTTATTGTCGAGATAATAATAAAGATGAATCCAAGCCTACAAAATGAGAGAATTGCAATCCCAAGTGTGTAAAGGTGTGAAAATCACTGAAGACAGCAACAAGTGCATGTATACTATTGTAAACAGAAGACTTATTTATGTAAGCACCTCTTTGCTTTCCTTACAGAACCTTATACACTAAAGGATTTGGGGCCACTCACTGTACTCCCAGCACCCAGAACTATGCCTGGTTGTTAGTAGAAGCCCACAAATATTTGTGGAAAGTGATTTGGATATGTCTCGGCACCGTGATCAAAGTACACTATGCTGTAACAATGTTATCCTTCCCCAGATGTATTTCCATGTTATAAAGGACACCTGCAGAAAATACAGCTCAGCCTGTATCTTTAATAAATTTGGCTGCTGCTTCTTTGAACAACTGCTGAAGATGCTCACCTACCCCTCTAGAAGGCATTCTGTTTTCCCGGCTCTACGTTGAGGACTGGGTCTTGCTCTCATTCCTCAGTCACCAGACCCAGAAGGGAGCACACAGAGGAAGACAGTAAAGATTTGGCATCTCTAACCAGTATTACGGGTGCAACCTCAAAAGCTGATAGGACAGAGTAACAATGCACTGGTCCTTCCGACCCCAGCTCCAGGAATGGTCCCCACAGAGCACCAAGCTGTCTTATGCCAGAACATTCTCATCCACCCAGGAAGAGGGCTTGTCCAGGTCTTCTAAACAGCCAGAACTGAGCCGTAAAAAGAGGACCAATAAAACAAGCATTTGGCTCTGTCTCTTGTGAATTTGAGTTTTTTTACTGACATCATTACCAAGAGATGGTCAGTCCTATAAACTTGAATGTCCTCTTTATCCCGTCAAGGAAAAAGCCCATCTTTGAACAGCCCTGCCTATAGCAATTCATCCTGATATTGGGCCTTTCTTCCCTGCAACTTCCTCTATTGGGAAAAAAAAAATGATGATAGGCATTTGTGCCTTTTTTTTTTAACTGCCTGTACTCCAATGTCCAGAACAGAGCCTGGCATAGAGTAGCACTCAATACATATTTGTTAAGCGAATGGTGAGTCTCCACTGTGCTTCTCTGAGCCACGGGTAATAAGTCTGCCTTCTTCCACAGACCACCTTTTTTTGGACACTGAAGACCCTCACCATCCTGCTACATTTCTCCAAGACAAATTTCCAAAAGGCTTCATTATCCTGGTCTGTCTTCTCTGACCATGGAATCAAGGCTGGCTGGCTCAAGGGGCCTTTCTCCCTCTAACTAGACCACAAGCATGGCGAGAATGGGGTCATGGTCACAATTATGTATGTAATATGTATTATTCCCACACAGCCTGGTATGGCACATTGCATCACTGCATGCAGTAAGTATGCAATAAATGCTGATGAATGGGGGTGGGGTGCCAGCTCAGTTCATTAAATGTCTAACTCTTGATTTCAGCTCAGGTCATGATCTCAGGGTCAAGCCCTATGTTGGGCTCCATGCTCAGGGGCAAATTTGCTTCTCTCTCTCTGCCCCTCCCTAGCTTGCACTCTTAATTAATTAACTAACTCATAAGATCTTTAAAAAAAAATGTGGATGCATGAAGCTGTTATCCTCTCTTTAGGTTTATGTGTCCCTGCATGGCTCATCTAGATTTCCATGGCAAGGTCTTTGCTCTTTCTTCCTTTCTGTTTTGTCTTTTTTCCACAGCAGTCACTCTCAGGGAATTCCTCTCTCCTAGACTAATTAGGACTTGGCATTCATCAGGAAATTAAAAACAAAACATATACTATAACTATGAAATGGAAAATACCCTCTTAAAACCGTGGTTATGTTCCCTACCCCCAACCCCATGCTCATACATCATTTCTTCTCACCCTATACAGCAGGAGCTGAGAGCTATGGGAGAGAATTAAAATGATCAATATGGGGCACCTGGGTGGTTCAGTCATTGACTGTCTGCCTTCAGCTCAGGTCATGATCCCGGAGACCCAGGATCAAGCCCCACATCGGGCTCCCTGCTTGGCAGGAAGCCTGCTTCTCCCTCTCTCAACTCCCCCTGCTTGTGTTTCCTCTCTGGCTGTGTCTCTCTCTGTCAAATCAATAAATAAAATCTTTAAAAAATAAATAAAATGATCAATAGGCAAAAGCTGAGATGATAGGAAAAGTGTGGATCCCCTCATTCATGAGTTAAGTGAAATCTTTGATACATATTCATTTTACATATATATGAAAGTTGTGGCTTTACCTTTTTTTTAAACATATCCCTTAACACTTTCTAGAAGTATAGGAGGGTAATTCCTTAAATAAGGTGGGTGAAGTGTTTTGAATTAACCCCAGACACATGTAGCTTTGGGAGGAGACTTGTGCCTTCCCTGAGTGCTGTCAGCTGGTGACAGATGTCCTGTGTCTCTGGAATTGCATCCTGAGCTGGACGGAGCGCGTGTGAACATCCAAGCACTTGTTCACTGGGTCATTCTACCTCCTGCTGCCCTATCAGCGTGAGAGAACTAAGCGCAGATGACTTTCCCAAGGTCACTCAGTCACCCATTAAGAGATCAAGATTTAAACTCCAGTAAGTCACTCTGCCTCCACAGCCTGGGATCTCAGTCACTAGATTATGCGGTGGCCAGGAGAGGAAACAGAGACTCAGAGAGCTCCCTCAGCTGGGACAGGAATTGTCCCTCAACCAATGATGCCATAGACATTGCTGCCCCCTACCCCAGGTCCCCAACTACTGCTAGCTAATCCTTGCACCTCCCTGCCTTCAAGTCTCTGTGCAAACTCCCTGTTCCTCCTGAGTCCTTCCCGCCCTGAAGCCTTGGAGAACTTGCCAGTTCTCTGGGGCACTGCCTTCATAGGCTCCATTTTGTGTGCTGGGCTACTCTGTGGATGTTCCTAAGTCATTCTCACATGTGTGTGTGCTCTCGCTCTCTCTCTCTCTCTCTCTCTCTCTCTCTCTCTCTCTCTCTTTCCCCCAACTTGGCTTTATGATCCCTCACAGCAGAGAAGGACAGTCGGCTGGTTTTCACAGCACCCCCTCAGGCCCTGCTCAGTAGCTCCCACCCTGGACATACGGAGGGAGGCTGCGTGGCTACGGAGAGTTGGCAGGAGACAGGCAGACACAGGAACCGTGGTGGGTAACCGGTTGTGAACAAATTATGTTCCAACAAAAATCAGAGCAGAAAGTGGAACAGCAACTGGAGAGGTTCAGACAAAGTTCTAGAGAATCCTTGCAGTTTGGGGTACAGGAAAAATCAGGGCAGGCTAGAAGGGGGTGACATTTCCCCTGGGCTTTGAAGAATGGGAGAAATTGAGTGTGTGGGAGGGGATGGGTGTTCCAGATGGATAGCAAGGGAGAAAGCCTAAAGGTGAGTAACCACAGCAAGGACGCAAGGGGGAAAGAACAAATCCATTTGGTGCATCATCTCAAGGATGGAGCAGGGGAATGAAGGTGGTTAGGTGGGGGGTGTCCAGATGGGGGTTGTCTGAGCCACAGGACTGGGTTTTGAAATCTAGTCTGTGGACAAGGGGGAGTCATAGGAGGTTTTAGAGCAGAGGAGTGCGATCACAAATGTGCTTCAGAAAACACTCAGCTACTGTTTACATGGGAAATAAATTGGAAAGGGGAGAGACTTGTAGCAGGGTTGCTGGTCTGAGTAAGTCAGAACAAAATGAACAAAGTGAACAAAATGAACATGGGGTGGGGGAAGGCAGCAGCTCAGGAAGGGAAAGAGAGGGTCATGAGGGCAACCCAGAGGTAGAATGAATGAGATTCCACACAGAGGGCATCAGAGAGGACAGACACCTGGGGATCTGGGAACAGTAACATTTACTGGGTATTTATTGGGTACCAAGCACTGTGCTGAACACCGATGAACACCTTAGCCCTCTCTGGATCCTCATACCCATCATATGAAGTGGGCATGCCCATTTTATAGGTGTGGTCACTGAGGCACCACTTGCCCACGAACACACAGCTGGTAGGGGGCAGTGCTGGGATGTGAACCAGAGCATCATGGCTGCAGCTCACAGCCCTCATCACAAGACTGGGCTGAATCATAGAATTCCAACAGGTTAGGGCAGTAAAGGATGAAATGCCAGAGAAAAGTGCATAGAAAGAAGTGGAGAGCAAAGCAGAGACTGAGAGCTATGGGGAGTCCAGGGGTGAAGGGGGAGGAGGCTCCCGGGAGGGAGCACTACTCACTGAGCATTTGCTCTGTACCTGGAGCCACACCAAGCCCTTTTTGCTTTAACTAACTTTTTTATTTTAATCCAGTATAGTTAACAGTGTTCTATTAATTTTGGGTATACAATATAGTGATTCAACAATTCTACACGTTAATCAGTGCTCATGCTGGTAAGTCTCGTCTTAATCTCCATCACCTACTTCTCCCGTCCACTCTCCTCCCCTCTGGGAACCTTATTTGTTCTCTACAGTTAAGAGGCTGTCTCTCGGTTTGTCCCTTTCTCTCTTTTCTTTTTTTCCTTTGTGCATTTGTTTTGTTTCTTAAATTCCACCTATGAGTGGGATCCTATGGTATCTGTCTTTCTCCGATTGACTTATTTTGCTTCAGACTGTACTCTTTAGCTCCATCCATGTCACTGTAAATGGCAAAATTTCATTTCTTTTATGGTTGAAAAATATTCCTGTGTGTGTGTGTGTGTGTGTACACACACATATACCACATCTTCTTTACCCCTTCACCAATTGATGGACATTTGAGCTACTGCCATAATTTACCTGGCTTTGTTATTAATACATTTGTCTTTGTCCCCATTTAGCAAATTCAGCCTTGAAATTACATTGTCTTGAATTTGGCTGGGCCTAGAAATCCCTAAACACAGCCCTGCCGGTGTGAATGAACCCCAAGGTTCTGGGCACAGAGATTCACTGGGCAGAGCTTCTTCAAGACTCCGAGCTTCCGGGTTAAAGCCCTTCAGACAGCTGAGCATGGAGAAGTCCACAGACGCCCACTGGTGCCTGAGAAGCTGCAGGACTAACACTCTGGGCTTTTCTAGAGAGAATGGAGACAGGAAGAGGAGGCGTGTAGCCCACGCAAGCTGTGTCCACGCAATGACGGTTAACAGTGTCCACTTCGCTTTAAAACGGACCAGATGAGGTTAGACGGCAGCCCGAGGAGATGGCGTGTAACCCACTTATAGGACAGGACCGGACAGCATGAAGTCACGTCTGAGCGTCCCTGCCTTGGGGCCCCCATGGAGTTCAGGAAAGAGGAGGATGGGCCATGGTCATGTCCTAGGAGATGCTCAGAGCTGAAAGGGGACCTTGAAGAGCCCATAGGGCCTCATGGCCACCACTCAGTGAATTTAAACAAACAACAAAACAATTTGCTCCACTAACTGGCGGCTACACTAATGGCAAAATCCTGTGCTGCCACAAAAGCCAGCTGTGACGGAGTTTGAGTCCATGTGCAACACCTTCCATCCAACAAGAGTGCCCAATGAAGAAACCCTTCAAGAAAAACCATCAGGCTCTTTCACTGCCCTGAAAGGAGCCATGAAAGCAACAGCATAAACATGGAAGAAAAAAAGTGGGGGGGGGGGGTGCCTGGGTGGCTCAGTTAACTAAGCGACTGCCTTCAGCTCAGGTCATGATCCTGGAGTCCCAGGATCGAGCCCCACATGGGGCTTTCTGCTCGGCAGCAAGCCTGCTTCTCCCTCTCCCACTCCCCCTGCTTGTGTTCCCTCTCTTGCTGTGTTTCTCTCTGTCAAATAAATAAATAAAATCTTTTTTTTAAAACATTTAGTGATTTTTTTATTATGTTCATATGTTCAGGGTGAAGGGACCCCTAGGCCCTAACGTAACAACAAAAAATATATTAGTTAGATATTATGATTCTGGTACCTGAAATAAAGACAAATAGAAAACTATGTTAAAACATTAAAAAGTTGCAAATTTTCATTAAAAGTATTTACATGTGTGTTCTGATGGCAGATTTATAGACACATTTCTTTTCAATTAGCTTGATAAAATATTCTGAAATAGGAAAATAATAGAAATAAATAGTTAAATATCCACAACATATTCAGGAATGAAAAATCGATTATTAATTCCTGTTCCAAATTTACATATTTATTTATAAAGGGCCAAGAGATCTTACAGTTCCTTCCAAATTTTTAATCTTTTATTTGTAGTTCCTCGGTACTCCGCAGCTCTGTCAGGCCCTCAGCGGCACGAGTCCCTGCCAGGGGCCACGTCAAAAGAATGCACGGTTCTTCCGTGACCAGCAACGCTAACTGGTCTTAAATGCACCCAATTTTGTCAATCACTACAATTAAATATTTTTACGAATGTTTTTTTCAGTTACAACATATAGAAAATAAGACACGTGTAAATGGAATCTTTAAAAAAAAAAAAAAAAAAAGGAATACAGCGTGCCCACAGAGCCTGTGATGGCCACTTCCATCACAGGGAGGGGTCTTCACGGGAAAACTCGGATCTGCCTTCCCCACAGCGCTGCGTGTGCCATGGGATCCCTCCAGAACAATCCGCTATAAGACAATCCACTTCGAACCAAATCAATCCGAGGCTATGTTTCACATGACTAGTTTGTAAAATTATGCGCCAAGAGCTTCTTTTTATTGGAAGTATGCTGGTCCCTCTGACATACTGTTTCTTACAAACATAACTTTTTTAAAACCTTATATATTGTATAAAGTAAAATATGCATCAGGAGCTCTCTGTCGTTGGTGTTGTTGCCCCTGGGTCAGCAGAAGGCAGTTTTATGTCGTTCTTGGCTCTCTGGCCCTCAGCACCCACCGTTCCATTTCTGGTAGCCCTTCCATTTCCTGTTTGGGAGAAATCCCCCAACTTTCAAGGCCTTGGCAGAAGGCCAGTCCAGGCCCTGCCACCTCACACTGTAGAACAGAAGTCAAGGGGCTCCACTGCTCCACTGTCCCTGGAGGCAGGCCCGAGACCCAGGCTTCACAGGGCGAGTTCCCATGACCCTGAGCCTTGGCCATAGGGTGCTAAGTCAGAGACAGTTCTGAAGGACAGAGTCAGCACAGGACCACACCCTTATGACACCAACTGTTCCTGATGCCCAACGCCAGCGCCACCAACCACCCTCCATAAACCTCTTCTCCTTCCACTTCTCATCCCCTAAATAAGGAAAGAGTCCATTTCTGATTCTTACAAATGAGAACCCAGCTGGTACAGTTTCTACCACATGTGTAGTGTGGCCATATGTCCACTCAATAAGCTCCACCTCCGAAAGATCACAGATTCTCCAATGGTAGACACATGTTCTATTACCTCCTCCCAGAGACGCTCAGGGAGAGGGTTGGGCTCTAACTGATACTGACAAAAGAAAGAGAAAGGGATTCGATGACCAAACTTAGTATGAAGTTTTCTGAAATCAGGCCAAATAGGCACCTTCAATCTCCCAGAGTGGATTTGGTTTTAAATAATACAATAAGTTAGCATGCTAAAGTACAAGAATATAAATAACTCCACTTCACATCTGCCTCATGAGACATTATGTCTTAGGTAATTTTAAAGCCACACTGAACATTATGTTTTAGTTAATGAACCTTGCTTCGTAAGGCAATGAAAGCATTTCTGCCAATTAGCATCAGGTCTAGCTTATACTCCTGTCCTCTAACTCTGCACTTGCCCACCGGGGTTGCGATGGGGATAGAAGGTAATGACTTTCCTTTTACTTCACGCACATGGGGCTTTGCACCCACTGGTGCCTCACATTTGGTCACCTCTCTGCCAAAGGACAGCTGAAACATCTATGCCTGCCTCCATTCGTGTAGTCCTTGGCCCACAATCATGGCAGATATGATTCCTTCATAGCAGAATCAGCAAGAGTGCTTCCCCAGGTTACCAAGATGTGCCATCACGCCCAGCTTGTGCAAGGAGGATCTCCACCTCTACAGACACCAGCTGCCCACATGGGATGGGTACGAGGGTGGGAAGGAAGGCAGCCTAGCCTCTCAGATAGGAGCATAATCTCCAGAGCCAGACGGCCAGGTGAGGTTCCTGGTTCTATCACTTACTGGCTGTGCAATCTTAAGTCATTTATTTCATTTCTTCTTTAGCTTTTTTACATATAAAATTGGACTCCTAGTAGTACCCACCTTATGGGGTTTTGGGGAGGGTTATAGGAAAGAAGAAATGTGTAGTCCTTAGAGGAGGACACCCACTTAGGAAGTACTCAGAAAAACAGAAAAATAAGTGTTTTCTATTGCTCTGCCTCCAACAAATGTACTTTGCAGAGATTTTTCTGCCAGTCTTTACAGCAAACTGATAGACACAGATGTTCCAAATCATCAACCTCAGGGTGTGTGCTTATTTTGTTTTTGCAAGCAGTGCACCTTCCTTCTCAGATGCTCCTTGAACCGGGCACCCAGTGCAGATGGGCTGCACAGTCAACCAGGCTCCCTCACATGGCTGCAACCAAGTCCAGGGTTATGGACGTTAGTAAGCAATGTGTCTCCCGATGCCCTTGAGAGAGAAAGGAAGACCACAACAGGGAGTGGTGCGGCAGGATCAGGGATCGGAAGCTACTTATCCTGGGGGGCAGGGGGGCAGGCAGCAACATCAAAACAACAATGGAGCGTGGTGCTGGAGACGGAGTGCCAGGCAGGGTTCCAGCTAGTGGCACCTATGCACAGTCCAGCAAGGGGGATGTCCCACCAGGATGAAGGAACATGGCGTTCTACAGTCTGGGTGTGAGAAAGACAAGCAAATAGTTGACACCAATCAAGTTAGAATATTCCTGGTCCCAGAAATGCAAAGACAGAGGCAGTGGGAGAATGGGAACTAGCAAAGGAAGAACGTGGTTCAGAGAAGTCAGGGAAGCAAACCAAGGTCATACAGTGGGTAAGTGGTAGGTCTACTCCATCCCACCAGGTTAGTACTTCTGTCCTTGTGAAGTCCAGAAGCCACCAGAAGTCTGAGCAGGAAATAAAAGTGGACCTCAAGCAGGCAGGATTATTCAGCACCCAGGCCCTGTCCTAGAAGTGGGCACAAGGGAGAAGCCCAACTGGCAGAGAAAAGGACTCAGAATCAGCTTAGCATTCAGCTGAGCAGAGGATGGGTCTGGTCCTAAAGCCTGGGAGGTGCCGGTCCTAAAGGTGGGAGATAAAGAACCTCATTTTTAGACTGATGAGAATAAGAGAGGAGAAGCCAGAAACACCATGACAGGGGTGACAACTTTGAGGGTATTGGCTATGATCATGGAGCAGAAGAAATCTGGCTCACCTGTGGTCTCAAAAAAGGAGCCTGCTGTTCCCCACCCCCTGCCGTTCATGCTCTCTCTCCCTCTCTGACAAATCAATTTTAAAAAGGAAAAATTAAGTCTCTTAAAAATATTAAGAAAAAAAAGGGCCGGAGAGCAAAGCTGTGGTGATTGTCTAGCATCTAGCACGGTGAGCCGGCTTAGCAGCACAGGCTACCTTAGCGGGATGGGCTCACAGGAGCTGGGAAGTTCTGAGGCAAGCACCGGATGTGCCGGTGGGCCAGAGCACTGGAGGGGGGCCTTAGAGACGTTCTGTAGAAACCTCCTGCCTGCCCCCACTTAATACTATAAACCCCCTGTGTTGTAGTCACCCTGTGTCTCTGAGAGCGCTCATGCTCTGTGAGGGGCTCCGAGCAGGTGCATCTTTCTGCACCCCTCACACCCAGCTGAAGGTCCCACCACAGCTGGCATTTCGGTCCATCTTTGTTAACTGAACCCTACCGACATTCCTGCCTACAGATGTGGGCTGGGTACAGTGATATCTCAGAGGACACTGGGCGGCAGCCGCGTGAGCACATGAGAGTTCTCCACAGGTCTGTCTTAATTATCTTGAATTCCATGCATGGCCTCCGCTGCGGGTGTCCCTGCGCTCTCTGAAGAACCACACTGCCATCTGCTGGCCGAACACGGGAGGGCTTCGGATGCCCTCCTGTTAGTCCACACTAACAATCTTTTAAAAATTTTTTATGATAAAAAAGACGTCTTCCAATAAATGAATGTACCTACATGATAGAACACATATAAAATATACAATTTTATATTGTGTATATATATACATACAAAGGGGATAAAAGAAATAAGCTATCAAGTCACAAAAAGACATGGATAAATCTATACATTGCTAAGTTAGAGAAGTCGGTCTGACAAGATCTACTTACCGTGTCATTCCAATTATATGCTCTTCTAGAAAAGGCAACACTATAGAGACAGTGAACAGATCAGTGCGCGCCAGCCACACGGAGAAGAGGTGGGAAGTCCGAATAGGTGAAGCCCAGGGGACCTTTGGAGCGTGGTGAAACTATTCCATATGGCACGCCATAGGTCTGGATACCTAACAGTAGGCATGCACCAGAACTCAATGCACCGTCCAGCACAAAGAGTGAATCTTAACATATGCACATTGGGAAAAATCATCTGAGGTTTGGAGAATCTCAGAATGGAACACACACTGTGACAGGACACTCTAACTGTATTCAAATGTGAGAAACAAGCTCCCTGAAGGGAGAAGGGGGAGGGTACTGACTTAAGTCAGTTTGGAAATGAGTGATGTGTGCAAACCAAAGCACAAGGAATGGCACACAAACACTGTACTCAAGTTGATGGTTTTTCCCACAGTGGCACAGGCTCACAATCCTAATATTGCCTCACAGGTATATCAGAATTAAACACCTAGGCAAATGGAAGGGGATGGCAGGAGCCAAGTTTCTCACTGGTGGAGTGGGAGGTTCCAGGTAAGCAATGGGAGGTGATCATGGATTAGAGCTGGAGACATTAGTATAAATTCACATCTAGCTTAATATAGACACAGATGGTTGCTGTAGAAATTGATAGGTAAATGGATGATAGGTAGATAAATAGATAGATAGATAGATACGGGTTAGTGTACATACATACATTTCCTTGCTCTTGGCTGAGAAGGCCTCCAAACAATGACAGTCCAGTAACAAAGAACCCATCTGCTGCCCAGATAGTAATTTTAAGTACCTTTCTCAAATAAAAGGAACTAGGGCTCCTTGGAGAAATGGCTGACTCTAGAACGGAGGCGAGAAATATACAAGATGAGCCTGGGGCTTCTTGGAGTGCCAGAAAGCTAGAACATGCTTAATACACACACGCACACACACACAATTATGGAAATGTATTAAAAAGATAAAGGAACTGAAAGAGTTCCCTATGGCCAAAGCTGCAACAATTTGAGAAGTAGTATTAATTATAAACTAAGGCATAAGTCAATTTGGACATGAAATGATTGAAAAATAAATGAATGTAAGAAAAAAGACAAATCTATGCAGAAATCCAGATAATGGATATAGAGTGTCTATTCTCAAGAAAACTGAGCCTAGCTCAGCAGGCTCCGCATTGTGACTTCCTTCGAGACCACAGTAAGGAAGCGGGAGATTAAGGGTAACTACAGCTACACTGGCAAACATGGTCCACCGCAGCCAGATGACCAGGGTCAACAACAGGAAAGTCTGTACCTTACTATGATGCAATAAAAATGACCCTTTACCTGTGGTTTTCCTCCCCAAAACCCATAACCACGGTCTAGTCATGCAAAAAATCCCAGTAGAGGGGCATTCTACAGTACTCCTCAAAACTGCCAAGGTCACCCAAAACAAAGTCCAAGAAACACAGCTAAGAAGAGCCTCAGGAGACATGACCAAAAAAAAAAAAAAAAAAAAAAAAAAAAAAAAAAATGGAATGGGATAACCTGAATGGGATCCTGGAACAGAAAAGGGACATTAGATTAAAACTAAGGAAATCTGAGTAAACTATGGTCTGTAGTTACTAATAAACATCAGCATCAGTCCATTCATTGTAACGAATGTACCATAATACGAAAGATGCTAATAACAGGGAGCTGGGGGCAGGGTGTAAAGGAACTCCCTATAATATCATCACCAAATCTGAAACTGTTCTAAAGTTTATTTTTTTAAATAATGATATGAGAAAATTAGAGAAGAAACAGGAGGAAATAAGCAGAGAATTCAAAACTGGCACCTCACCTTCTGCTTAAAAATATAGGTGTCCCGGCTGATCGAGTACTTACTACTTTACCTGTCTAGTAGTAGGCTAAGGCTTTTGTGCACAATTTTTTCACATAACCCTCACAAATGTGCTAACAGTAAATATCGTATCATCCCCATTTACAGACAAGGATGAGGTCAGAGAAGATAAGTAATTTGCCCCACACCAGCTATTCAGAGGTGGGACCTAATTCACTTCACTCCTGTGGTTCACTGTTAACATGTTTGGAATGTCTTCCAAATATTTACTGAGTACCTACTGTGTGCCCAGTCCTGGCAATAGCTGGTGTTAGACCCCATGAGCTACAAGTCTGGTCAGAGAGACATGGAAAATGTTTGGTTTAAAATGGGAATATCCACTACAGTTTGTGAAGAAAGTAAATGCAACAGAAATTTAGAGCAGGGACTTTGAGTTGGAGCAATTAGAAAACACTCCATAGAGAGACTCTGAAGAAAGGAAGGAATTAGGACAGGAGGGGGCCCCCTGCAGGGTGGCTGGAGCCAGCAGCTGTACTTGCTGTAGGTCAGGCGTTGGGGAAGCAGCTCTCCTCGGTAGACAGCCACAAGACCAGGACAGTGCCACACTGGTATGGGCCTTCAAGCTCACCTGTTTCCTCCTGTGGTCCCTTCTACCTCTTTTAAAATATTAATAAAATAATAAAAATGAAAATATGTTTAGAGTCCACACTAACAATTACAAAGAGCCCCTCAGCCATGTGACCTGGGGTGTCTTTTGCAGCATCTCCTTTCAGAGAGAGCGGATGGGTGCACGGGAGCCCCAGGTATCTGGGTTCTGCTGAGCCGCAGTCACCGGGCCTCTAGACCTGTCCTGGAGGTGACAGCCTGATGAGGCACCACGGCTGCCCAGGAACCTAATTCGGGTCGTACGTGTGTGTTCAACACACGCGTTTTTGTTTTTGTTTTATGTGAAGTCAGTTGTGGATGTTTAAAAACTAAGACCTGTGGCACACACACACACACACACACACACACACACACACACAGAGTTTCAGCTCCTCTTTAAAACCACATTAAAAAATAAAAAAAATAAAAATAAAATCACATCTTAATGCTTCTCCCGTGAGCCCCCCTCATCACAGGGCATGTGAACAGCAGGTGGGCACCTCCTGCCTCCTTCACACCAAACACACAAAAAGACATGATACACAGGTGGGACTCAATGAATTATAATGAACACCCCAGTAGCCACAACCCTATGTTCGTTCTTACCTAAAATGTTGCTGTGCACAATTCTGGACGGCAATCCCATATTTTTCCGACTGTTAAGTTACCGGATCATTTGTTTGAATACTAAAGGACTTACTCTTTTTCTTTAAAGTATGGTAACTTTAAAAAAAATAATAATACAATAACTTTAATATGTCCTGTTGGTCATTCTGGATCTATTTATTCAGTTTGGGGGTGTTCTCCTGCAATGTGTAAATTCAAACTTTTTGGGTTTTTTTTACTCTTGGGATTGTTTTCTAAAATTATAGTTTTAATTTTTGTTCTATTTCCTTGCTTTAGTTTTCTTCTTTGGGGAAACCTATCACATAAATGTTAAATATTTTGCCTATCTTTTATAACTGCCACTTTCTCTTAAATTCTTTTAATTCATTTTGTTTTAATTTTTTATTTTCCTCCTCTTCTTCTATTGATCTTCAAACATTGTTGCATTGATTCATTCCCGTGTTCCTTCTGGTTTTTCCTTCATATTTTAAACGACTGCTTTCTTCTAATTCTTTCCCGAGTTCTCACTTTCCCATCTTTTCTAATTCTGTCTTATGTTGTTCTTGCATGTTATCTATAAATCTTTTTGAAACATTGTTGTTATTTTTTTATGGGCATGTCTTGATGGTGCGATTTCACTGCAGGTAGATCATCCTGCACATTATTTTTAAGTTTGCATTTTACCTGAGTCTTTTCTTCTGTTGCCCATTTTTAGGTGACATTCATTCTTCTGGAGACTTGAACTAAAGGTCGTTTCATTCAGGGCTCTAGAGCCCCCTTTGCTGTCGACTTTGTGATGTATTTAAAAATACAGCACTTACTTTCTGCAAAGTCCTGTTTCCTCTGACTGGAGGGAGAGGAGTCTTTCCTTTGTCTCTCCTGCACAAGCACTTAATTCCTTTGGGATCCTAGTCCCAGTAGTTTCCCCTCAGTGTGGGATTTTGTGCTAGGCATTCTTGGCACACAGACGGCTCCAGCCCCAGAAGGCCTTTCCATGAATGCCTCATGCTCACCTACTGGAGTGGGCAAACCACCCCCCAGTTCCAGGGATTGCTCTCAAGTTGGCTCACTGAGATTTCAACTTTACGAGGGTTATTTGGGGGTTCTTGCGTCCACCAGGCCTGTGGGCTTCCGCCTGCACAGATGCTGATGACATGCTCAAATTAAAGGTTTCTGGCGTAGACCCCCTCCATGAGCTTTAGTTTTGCTATCCCAGCAAAACTCCATTCTCATGAAATGATTCGGGGAGAGGCAAAAACTACAACACAACTACCATTGACTTGCCCAAATCTGCATTTTTGTTTTTAAACACGGATGCTGTGTATTTAATCCTAACTCTGTACTCCAAATACCTTCACACCTAACGACCATAGTAAGGGCTCCAGCTGCCAAGCCCCCACCCCCCCTCTGCCGGTCCTCTCCCTGTCTCCCTGGATCTCCCCTCAGAGCCAAAAGCACTCAAGCTCTTGCATGAAAAGTCGAAAGTGCTTCTTGTGTCCTTACGTCCTTGCTGGCATAAATCCCCCAGCTGTGCGGCAACAAGAGGGCAAAACCTCCTCCATGGCTCCCACGTACAACCTCACCTCCTTCTACCAAAACCCACTCCTATCTCACTACCGGGCAGTCAGTGCCAGGATGGGCCCTCAGGCTGCACCAGCACTGAGGGCTGAGTGGCAGGCGGGCCCCTCACATCAGGCATGGGACACATATGGACTTACTTTACCAGAGGGAAGTCAGCCCCTAACACAGTGTCCACAGTGTCGACCCCACATCTGTACCCTTCCTGGAATCCTCACTACCTTGTACATTAAACTTCACCAAGGGATAAACTGAGCAAGAAAATCAGCTTCCCTGGACTTAGTCCATAAATTTAGCATACTGCCTGTTTTTGCACTCAACCTTTTCTTTTTAATCATTTATTTAAAAGTTGTCTTTTGATTCTCATGTATCTCATCCTCCCTTTGAGCACTTGCACACTGCAGTTTTATTCCAGCTCTCCATCTTTCTGGGATCAGCTTTGCCTACTTTTGTCTCCTGAACTTCAGGCCAAGACATGCAGACCCAGCAGGATGCTCCAAGCACACGGCACACAGCACAGGGAACCTTTGCTCCTTGGGCTTGAGCCAGTTACATCAAACTTTGCTCTAAGGCTGCCTTGGGAAGTGACAGGCTTACCGGCCTGATGAACAAACAGCAGAGCTGCTGTCACACTTGAGTTACAGTCTGCTTGAACTCCGAGTCAACTGCCATTCACAGCTCCTGTTTCCTGGGGAGGAAACCCTTTGGGGAAGCAGAAGAGATGACGGTCTGAGATCTAACGGGGAGGTCATCTGACTTTTAGAGGGACGATGGAGGACAAACACGATTAATACATTTAAGGAGAAACTTCTTTTAAGAACAGCTCTATGGGACATAGAAATAGGAGCCACTGTGAAAGAAACACATTCACGAATGGATCTTTGGTGGATCAAAAGACACCCCGTTATTGAGTCCATATCACAAATGCAACGTGAGAACTAGCCGTGTAGCTTGCTTCCTCCCACACAGCAAGGTGGAACCAACAATCCTTCAGAGAAAAGGAGAGAGGAGGGACAACAGAAATGTTGCCAAGTGTTTTAAGGCACTCTGTCAATTTAGGCTCATCATATCAGTGAAAACTTCTCTGCTGATTCCCTGATTCTGAGCAGCTACAAAGTAATGGACATTGCCAACCATGTTTTGGTAGATGGTCGAAGTATGCTTTTATTTCTTAATCTTTCAAAGCCATCCAAATCCAAGATATGGTTTAAGATTTAATGAGACTAGTTTAAAAAAGACCTAGCCATACAACAAAGTATCAAAAATAGTCAAATCCATGTGCACCAAGATAGAAAAATAACTCAGATATACTGCCAAGTTAGAAAGCATATTGGCAAATATGAATAGCAAGACCCAATGTGTGTGCATGTGGCGTGTGTGTATACGCCCGTGTGAAATGTGTGACATGTATATATATGTGTGTGTGACATGTGCATGTGCGTGCACACATACTTTCTTTTTGATTCAGGAGGTTATTTAATTACAACATTTTTCAGATATTAAGACCATAAATCCAAAAACGGAAAATACATATTTTAAAAATTTCTCTCAGTTTCAGAGAACTTAAAATCTGAGTTTTGAATCGATAACTTCATCTTGGCAAGAGGAGAAGAGGAAGACATACTTTTGGAAGTTACTAATTAATCCACCAAACCAAACACAACGTGAATTTTCTAACAGATTAAAACTAGATTTAGGTTGTATGTATACAACACTATCAGTTCAGTCAAACAGGTTTCCATTTCTAATGTTCAATGTGAAATTCAGAATGGAAGCAATTATCTCTATTTTTTTTTAACTTTTTTCAAGTGAAAGATAATTGACACACAATGTTCTATTAGTTTCTGTGTACATATTCATTTATACACACATACTCATTCTACATGTTACTGAACACTCAACACAAAGAAAGAAACCGGACAAAATTTATACCAGATTAGTAGCTGTATCTCCAGGTTATGTCTTAGGGTGGGTTCCTTAAAAAGCAGGCCTGAAGACAAGGATTTATACTCAATTGGATTATTGGGAGGATGGCCCCAGGAAATTCCGGTGGGGAAAAAGGGGAAGTGAAACACAGAAGGAAAGGAAGAAAGTAATGGGTGTGTTCTTGAACCTGGTGGAGAGTGGGGCTCCATCCCACTGGGCAGCCCACGAGCCCACCCCTCAGACATCCCAGCCAAGGGCTGAAGAAGTCTGTTCTTCCACACCCAGCCACAATGGCCTGAGATCAAGAGGACATCAGCTCTGCAGCACTCTGGGCTTGTCCCAAGTGT
The DNA here is from genome assembly GCA_004023965.1 of Spilogale gracilis. Taxonomy (NCBI): domain Eukaryota; kingdom Metazoa; phylum Chordata; class Mammalia; order Carnivora; family Mephitidae; genus Spilogale; species Spilogale gracilis. The sequence goes on along the minus strand of PITA01014846.1, from coordinate 23,537 downwards.
GCAAGTCAAGAGAAAGCCCACGGATGGGGAGTTGCAGGCACTAGCCACAGAAAGCTGTGTATGAGTGAGGAGACATGAGGGCTGTGGTGCCATGGTCGGGGCGGGGGGGAGGTAAGGGGAAGACCCTCAACACATAACACGGGCTGGACCATAGAAGACTCACTTTAAACATTATACTCACCAAAATATTAAGTTTTCCAGAGAAAACAAAAAGGCTTTCTAGTTAAGCCAGACAATACACAGAGAGACCAAGGATCTCTCCTCAAAGGGAGACTTCTGTCTAGACAACGTCTCCCCCAAAGGCCACGAGTCCTGGAGATAAGCTCACCTAACATGCAGGGTGGACAGTGCTGGGAGGAAAGACACAGCTGAGACAAAGCACATTCAGACATTTTATTCACTGATCATAAATACAGTCCCATGAATCAAGGCAATCATGAATAATGTACTAGCACCTGGAACTTGACCATTAAGAGCAAGCACTCAGTGTTTCACCATCACTGGCCAGAGAACTCCCTGCGACTGCTCGGGGCGTCTCCCCTGATCGAGTGTTCAGCTTTGCGGAGACCCTCCTTCTGGTGCAGCAATTTTATTCTTGGCTAGTTCTCAACAATTAAAAAAATCATAAAAGATTGAGTGTTTGCAAGAAAATATCAAAGAAGGTAAGAAGATTTTCAGTCCTTCTTAGAATCTCAAAGTAAAAAGGGGAAAGGAAGGAAGGAAAGGAAAGAGGATAGACATCAGGGGTCTGCCAGGTTTCGTCCCTTCCCCAGAGCATTTTACAAAAACAAAAACCCGGGAGGCATTAGTGCTGCTTGGAGATGGGCTGCGTCTCCCTGATGAGCCACTCGAGAGCTTCCTGGCGGCCCTGCTTCTGCAATTCCTTCCCGATCACTTCCCTGCAGGTCAGGTGGTAACTGTTGAGCCAGTCGCACTACGAGACGGGAGAAAGACAGGTAGTGTTCACACCCCTCGCAAAGGCTACACGGGCAAACAGGGAGAGGCCCCTGGGTGCAGAGATCACGAGTTGTGAGCAGAGATACACAAAACATTTTCCCCTGCTTAGGAACGAGTGACTTCCTTGGGCTCCATTTCCCTGGAAACAAGGGGACACGGCCACACTGCTTCCAGCAGAAATGCTTCCAGAACAGTCTACTGCATGTAGACCTGCAATGACTGAAGGAACTGTAAACACCTGACAGCAGGTCATGGCTTTGGGCTTCCCTGACTGCGCAGTAACCTGTACCTAGGAATCCTTCCCAACAGGAACCCCAGGCCATACCCAGTGGACACTGTGAGAGGGACGGGGCAGGGGGTCTGGTAGGTCCTACACACACCTATGTGGCCTCCTTCCTTTACACCTCAGCCATCTCAGGGTGGCAGCGGAGGAGGGGGGAGGGCTAAAAACTAGCCCCTAGAGGCCTGGTAAGACTCCTGCTAAGAGACAGACCTAAAGGTGTCGCACCCATGCACTGAGTTTGCTACCTGTTTCCACTGACAAAGTTCCCATGGGTCTTGTGAGCGTGGCTGTCTGGATGAACCCCAAACCTCTGGTAACCAAGGACCGTGGTGCTGCAGGGTGGGGCCGGGAGCTGAATCTTCAGACACTCAACAGAATGTGCCCACCACCCCGGGAGATGTTTTAAAAAGAGGTAAGAAGGAAGGAGGTCTGACCGGATTCGGCGCCTGGGTTGGGACAGATCCACAGGGCCTAACGGTGAAAGTTCTGCAGCCATAAAAGGGTGAACTCTCCCCGCTGGGGCGGGGCGGGTGTGAAGGCTGAAGTGAAGCAAGTTCTACGCAGAGGATGACCACCCATTCTCTTCACTGGCCATGAAGTGGGCCCGACCCGACACAGCCACGGCGAAGCAGGCAAGACGCACACGGCCATCTTTGCCACTGTTGCCATGAACCGCACACCACCCGGGAAGGCAGTGGTGTTACAAGAGCACGGGCACTGGGGACTACGGTCTGGACCGGGTACCAAGGACAAGCTCAGGGGTTGCAGGCAGACAGATGCAGCCCCACTGCCAACCGGCTTTGACCCAGCCAGGGCTCCTCCACTCCCCGCTGGGAGGAGCCAACTGGCCCCTGCTGAGAGCTGGGGAGCAGGATAGGGAGTAAAAAGCAAGCAAACGGCCATAGGTCCAGCAGGGCTAGGAGACAGCCTGCAATCTGAAGCAGGCACCCCTGGAGTCGAGGTAAAACTCCCAAGACCCTCTGAGTTGTATACGCAGCCTCGGGGGGCCCGACCAACACCCCAAAGGCCCTGAAAGTCTGCAGCTGCCCATGTTCGTGACCAAAGTCCTCAGCTGCCATCTGGTGATGAACGATGAAATGCAAACCCAACCCAAAAAGTCCCTAAAGTCACCGAAAACAATCTGGGAGACGGTAAAGGGAGTGACCAAGTATTTTAAAAGCCAAATGGACAGAATCTGGTTGTGGGGTATTACATGCCTTCTGACAGAACACAGCCCCAGATTTATTAGGTAGTACAGAGAGGCAATACAGAGAAGAGGTTTTTCTGTTTTGTTTTGTTTGCTAAAAGGGACAATAAATATACTCTGCTTGGTATGTTAAATACATCTACTGTTATTTGTAGGAACTTGCTTATAATCTAAGGGTAAGAAGCTATTATCTACCCTATAAAAACTAACTGGCAGAAAGAGAAGTTCAGTGATTCGGCTATGCAAATTACAGTAATGAACCACTGAGTACAAGAGAGCCCACTGGCCCATGTTCAATGCCATGTGGTGGATGGAGTCAGGTTAACAAAATTTCTCCCTCAAGGAAGAATGGCCTCACTCGACCTTCCTCGTGTACTATTTCTGTAGATAAAGTGGAATGTCATTGGGAGGAATGCCTCCTAATGAGTGTGCCTCGTGTGGACAGCAGGGACTATGGGACCTAGAGCTGCAAGGGAGGAAGCCACGGCCTTGGACTTCCAAAAGCAAAGTGACTTCGTACTTAGAGAGTCCCTTGCTAAGACCCTAGAAGCTATACCCGAGGCCATGAGAGGAGACCCTGGCTCCTAAGGTGCACAAAAGATTCAAGCAGGTGGTTTCCATGCCTGCTCGTATGTTCTTGTCCCCCTTCCCCTAAGCCAGGGACCACTGGAGGGCGTCTTTCTGCCAGACCACACCGGACACCATGCTACCAACATGCTATTTCCCATCCAGCACTGTTGGCAAGCTGAATAATCAGTTGGCCTCTGTTAGGTGCCTTGAGTGGGGGTATCTGGCTGATCAAGGACACTGACGGTGAAGCAAAGGTGCCCACACTAAGCAGGAAGCAGATGACCTTTTTCTGTCACCCCTGTGAGCGTGGTCAGGCAGAAGAAGCTTCTGGCTGGAAGAATCCTTCCACGATCCAACAGGAAGGGCCTTCTCGAGCTTCAGAGGCACTTTTCTCTAGAGCCAAGCATGAAGCCCAGGGGCACACCACAGAGGATGCTTACGGAGGCAACTCACCATCCCCGGGGTGAGGCCTGGGGTTGCTCTGGATAAAGACAGCTCACTTCTACAGTGACCTGCCATGCTTGTCCTGCCTTTGGCTCCCATCAATCATTTGCTGTTTGCAGGGACTTCTGACCATCTGCCTTGCTCTGAAACTTGCGACCTTCTGGCTTCTGTTTTCCTGGCTTGGGAATTGTTTCGTCTGTCCAGTGCTGACTACGCCCACCCTGTTTCTCACCCATCTCTGCCCTGCTTTTGATCACCTGCCTGATCCCACAAGCCTTACTCTAGGTCCCAAGGCCCGCCGCCTCACCTCGCCTTGCAGGCCTGGGGACCCAGCACAGGACTTGAAGGGGTTTCAAGACCCGTATCGCTCTAAGCTTGATAGTGAGCTCCACTGTGTTCCTAGCTTTACGGAGTGACCAGAAGTGCAGGCACCACCTCTCTCCTTGTCTGTGTGAAAACTCGGCATATGATAATAGATTTCCCTTAATGTTTCATTCAACATGAGAAAACAATCTGGTACATGGAGTGGCCAACAGACCCTACCGCGCTTCTGGCTTTTCAGGGGGAAGACACATGTGGCCCATGGTTTGCAAAACGTTCCTCAGTGTGGCTACGGCTCGTGCCCTCAAGGAAAAACAACGGCGAACTAGTGCCACTCATGAAACCTTACAGCCCCCCAGGGGTGCAGGGAGGACTCTCTCTACCCAGAGAGCCAACAAACACAGGAAAAGTATCTACAGTCCTCAGGAGACCCCGGATTTTCTGGGCTCAGATGGCACAGCCCTCTAAATTAAAAAGTGAGAACTGATGAGAGAATGGAAGGTAGCTCCTCGCCCGCACTCCCACTCTGTCTCCTCCAAACCACCCTCATTAATTACCTCTTTGTCTGTAAGAGAATCCACATCTATCATTTTGGTCTGTATCGGAACCAAAGTTAAAGGTTCAAAGGTCAGGCTTCCCCGGTTATTGAAGTTATACTGTTGGAAAAGGAAGAAAACAGAAGCTTTTACTCTTCTCTTACCACAGTGAGCCTCCATGAAGTCATTCCCACCCAACATGACCACCCCCCAGGCCAGGTGTGACTAGGAACCAAGACAGGCTCTGCTGGTCGGCATCTTCAGTAAGCCCAGGATGCACGATGAACCCAGTTGAAGCCATCGTCCTACAGCTGCTCTGCTGTGCCAACAGCGACCATTGGGAAAAGCTGAGAGGCTCTGAGCAGCAGGTCCTCAGGCCAACGTCCACTGTGATGGAGAAGCAGTAGGGGCAGAGCATGGTGGTGTCTGGATGAGGGGCAGCACTGCTTTTGATTCTCAAGACTCTACTGCAGTGTAAGTCCCCAACATCACTTTTATTTAACAGTTAACCAGGGAGAACTAGGGTTGAGTTCCAGGGGCGCCTGAGTGGCTCAGTTGGTTAAGCCACTGCCTTCAGCTCAGGTCATGTTCCTGGAGTCCCCAGATCAAGTACCGCATTGGGCTCTCAGCTCCACCAGGAGTCTGCTACTCCCTCTGACCTTCTCCCCTCTCATACTCTCTCTCTCACTCTCTCTCTCAAATAAATGAAATCTTAAAAAAAAAAAAAAGTTAACCATGTGTCCTGCCTCGACCAGCCAGTCCCATCTGGTGACAGATAATGGGTTTGTCCATTCTACATAGTACAGAATGGCCAGGGCACCTGAGAGCACACTGGGTCTCTGTTGCTGGCAAGGCCTCTCGGAGCAAGGTGAAAGGCCACTCTCAAGGACGGTGACTTCGGTGTGGAAGCAGAGAACAGAAGCCTGCAGGCTGAGGAAGCCACTTCCCCACAACTGTTCGATTTCCACCATTACCCACAGAAGAGGAGTAAACAGGTCTTCTGGGTAAAGTCTAGCACCTAAGCCCTGCGACCTCCTGGGAATAGTGAAGGGGAGAAGGTGAAGCGCCTGTCTTCTGGAAGGCAACAGACCCATCTAATCACGAGTCTATGGGGCTGGATCCACCGTATAACTGAGGGTTCCTCAGCTTTATCCGATAAAAGTCATCTGAGTCATATGCTGAAAATACAGTTTCCAGGCCCTCACCCCCGGTCTGGGAGGAGTCTTTTTTTTTTTTCAATTTCATTTATTTATTTGACAGAGAAAAACACAGCCAGAGAGGGAACACAAGCAGGGGGAGTGAGAGAGGGAGAAGCAGGCTTCCCACCAAGCAGGGAGCCCGACACGGGGCTCCATCCCGGGACTCTGGGATCATGACCTGACGCGAAGGCAGTCGCCCAACCAACTGAGCCACCCTGGTGCCCCTGGGAGGGGACTTTATTGAGCCCCTCAACCCTAGTTCTCCTGCTCCTGGTAACACTGGGAGGGGCCTTTAAATAAGCACACACCCCCCAGCACTTATTTCCCCCCACAGAGGAAGCATCACGACAAGGAGCTCCAAATCCCATCAGGCACGCCAGGAATTCCAGTTCTGGGTCCCAGCTCATTACCGAGTTTCCTTCTGCTTCTGCAGAGGAGAGTGATTTCTAGGGGACTCTCTGACATCAGGGGGAGAAAGCCTCATTTGGCTCCAGAATGGCACACCCTCGGCTCCAGAGACAAACTGCCTCATCTTCCCTCATTAGAAAACAAGGAAAATTTTAAAATAAATAAAATGCTGATTACCTACCTTGGTTTTCACAGGAACCACCAGGACAACATTTTCAATGCGAATTCCAAAAGCCCCGTCTTCATAATATCCTGGCTCTAAAAGAAATCAAACGCAGAAATGAGAAGCCTCCTGTGATGAACACATACACGTGGGGGAGAGGCGCTTCCCCCTGCGATGACAGCTCTACCCTGACGGAAGAAGAAAAACAGGCCAACGGCCTGCGCAGGCCGCGGGCGAGAGTGCAGAGACGCCTCCTCCTCCCCACGGCCACTGCCAACAGGTACTCGAGGGACAGACGGAAAGATTCTGAAGTCCCTGGGAACTGGTGCCAGGGCAGGGAGTATGGTAACAGGGGACCAAGGAAGCAAGTCATGGGACTTATTCATAAGGCATAACAAGGCACGCATTAAAATAGATGCACAGAGGGGCACCTGGGTGGCTCAGTCGTTAAGCGCCTGCCTTTGGCTCAGGTCATGATCTCAGGGTCCCGGGATCAAGGCCCACATTAGGCTCTCTGCTGGGGAGGGAGCCTGCTTCCTCCTCTCTCTCTGCCTGCCCCCCTGCCTATTTGTGATCTCTCTCTCTGTCAAATAAATAAATAAAATCTTTTTTAAAAAATTAAACTTAAAATATATGCACAGAGGTCTGGTAACAACCTGGGAAAAGGAAGTATGTTAACTAAGAAAGCTGAATATGAACAACACATCCAGTATAATCTGAATGATGAGAAAAAAGATGTATATATATATGAAAGACAAAAGCTAATACATCAAAATATGAAGCGATGTTTCTCCTGGGTGGCCGGACTACAAATGACTTTCATTTCTTTCCATACTCTGTCCCGTAGCCTTATTTTCTAAGATGAGCACGTACCACTTTTATAATCACACAAAGTTGGTGTTCTTGTTTAATTCAAGGTGACCCGGGGGGAAATTATATTGAATTTACTCCAAGATCATCAAAAGCTAAGAAACAACAGAGAGCCTTCAAACAGGCTCAAAGACCCACGTGCAGCCTGGATGTGAGCGGCACTTACCATCGGTGACAATCATGCCTGCCTCCAAGGGCTCATCGGAGAATGTTTTATAACTGATGCCACAAGGACCCTCGTGAACATTCAGAAAAGACCCAACACCATGTCCCGTTCCGTGCAGGTAATCCAGGCCAGAATCCCACAAAGCTGAGCGGGCAAACGAATCAAGAAGGTGTCCTGAAAGACACATAAAGAACCACTCGATGATATCTGTCCAGTACTTTTTAATTTGCAAAGCACTTTAGAGATTAGATTTATTATGTTTGGCTCCAGACAGTGAAACAGATGGAGGGTTCTGATTTCAACCCAGCACAAGAAAGAACAGAGCTCCTGAGACAGCCACTCCCCAGCCCGCCAGAGCTCAGTCTGAAGCTGGAGGACTGTCTGTCCAGGAAGCCAGTATAGGGGCTGGTTGCCTGCAGCAGCTAAGGGTGTGGGTGCTGTGCACATTCCTTTCCCAACTCTGGGACCCTGACAGTTTCAGAATTACAAAGATGAGGCTCTAACCAGATTACAAGGAAACAAATGCCCAGGGAGGGTAAGTCCAGACCCAGTCTAAGCAGATTCCAGGCCCAGGTCTTGTCAACTCCCCGCCCAATGCCCATCCATCTGTCCTTAAACAGACTGGTACGTATCTGAAGTCAGGTTCCCAGGAAAATAAATCCTGACAAGGATCCCAAAAGGAGGCACTGGCCCAGGTAGGAGAGAAAGGAGGCTGCACCACCCAACTTCTGCTTGGGCCCAGAGGCCTTCATGCACTAGCCGCCCTCTCCTGGGAGCCCCTGCCTGTGTCATCTGACAGCTCAGGTGGGCAGGAGAGAGGTACACTGCTGACATCAAGCCCAAACCGACACTTGGCTCCCGGGGAGGCACTCACTTCACACAGCATTTGCCCTGCCGGGGTACCCATGAAACAGAGGACATGTCCCTCCACTCAGATTTAGACATGTTTGGTGCCCGAACAAGGAAAAGCCTGCCGCATGACAGAAGGAACCACCTACCTTTGGTTCCAGTCGGGAAAACGGCTGCACTCACAGCTATGTGGCCCTTGAGGACATACGTGAAGCATTCCTGCCAAAGAAAACCCAGAGGATGTTGCAGAACAAGGACAGACGCTTTAGTCCCGGAGCTTTCCAGCAGCTCAGAAAACCTTGCTTCTCACCGTTTTTAGCAATACCACAGAGAAAATCGGAGTAAAAAGAAAAAAACTCTGGTGTAAAAAAAAAAGCTTGGCCATGGGACCAATTTTCTAGGAAGTCTTCTAATTAAATTTAGTTAAAAGAGAACCATCAGAGAGATGACCCCCCAGGTCCTTCCCCTGTAATGAACATTCTGACACACTCTAGCAGAGCCTGAGAAAGACGAGCAAGTCACAGAACTGCTGGTGTTGCCAGCTAACATTTGCTGAGTTACTCCTCCCGGCCAGGCATGGTACAGAGCACTGAACACTTAATCCCACATTGGATGCTGGAGATGCCGTTCTCCTCCTCACTCGACAGAGAAATTAACTAACCTCGTGGGTGGCATAGTTCGTAAGGAGCAGCATCTGGCCTTGAAGCCAGGCTGTCCTGCATCAACACCTGTGCCCCTTACCGATGTTAGACTCCAGTGGGGGGCGGAGGGGAGAAGAAAAGTGCCACTTGGAAGGTTGGCAGCTTGCCAGTAAGGTGCAGAGCCAGGACTAAACCCACACTGTTTGATCAGGAGCTCTCTACCAGCATAAGGAGAGTCACACCAGAGGTATGTGGCACCAAGGCAAGATTCTTCTAAGTGCTCGTGCCTACAAACAGATGAGGCACAGGACTAAAACTACGAAATGCGCTGCTGCCCTGCATAAAACTCTCTTCCTTGGATAAACTTCCTGCAGGAGCTCCTAGAAGAACAGATTCACTCAGGGACTCAACCAACATTCAAGGGGTAGTGACTAATCCAGGAATCTGCAAGGGTTGTGGAGCCCTGGAGGCAGGTGCACATATCCTCATGTTTATGGATGTGTCTCAGTGCTTTACTCCAGGTCACAGAGCCAGCAAATGGCAGAAAAGGCCTGAAGTCCAGTCTCCAGACTCCTACCTCACCATCATCTCCTCCTCTCCAGACCAGAGAGACCACAAACTGAGCAGTGTAGATCATTTTAGAGGCTTCCTGAGCTAAGCCTATAAATGGAAATGCTGAACTTGAAAAGAGAAGGGGTGGGGTGGCTTTCAGAATCAAATCTAAATGCTGTTTGTAAAAAGAATACATTTCACTACCCCACTCCTACCCCCAAAGTGATTTCCGGATTCAAGAGAATACTGATGCTGTTTAAACTTGAATCTGAGCTGCTTTGACCTTAGACAGAATGCTTTTAAAATTTCTCCGGTAATGAATTAAATGGACATCATAAATTAGATAAGCCTGACTCCACAGTAATGAGACATTTTACTATCCCACATATAAATTTTCCTGCATTATACAATTCCTTGTCATGAAAGCAATGCTGTTCTTAAGAAAGCAGAGAGGGCTCTCCAGTTTTCTGTCCCGCCTTACCTTCTCATAGGCGGTAGGGGTCCCAAAATGCATGGTCCGTGTCACATCTGTCGTTCCATCCCTTTCCCAAAGAAAGGACAAGTTAGTTTTCACTCAAAATAAGCTTTGGCTCAGGGGCGCTGAGGTGGTGCGGTCAATCAGGCATCTGACTCCTGGGTTTGAATCAGGTCATGACCTCAGAGTCATGACATCAAGCGTCTGGCTGGGTGCTTAGCACAGAATCTACTTGAGATTCTCTCTCTCTCTCCCTCTGCCACTCCTGCTCATGCTCTCTCTAAAATAAATAAATCTTTTTCTTAACTAATTAATTAATTAAAAAATGAGACAAAGTATGAAAACAAGGATGGCCACAGGTGGTAAGAGTGAACTCAGTCAGGCCCTGACACACACTAAAATCAGGTTCTCCATCAGCCACAGTCCCAACTACAGTGGCCGTCTGTGCTCTCTCACTGTGGACAACACCCATTCCAGCTCCTTCTCATGGGTTCCACATCAAGACCCAGCCAAATCTTGGGGTCTCCTCTGAAAAACTTTCTAGAGGATGAATAGGAAAGTAGCAAGACATGAAGATGGAAATTCCGAAATGCACGGGCAACCCTAATTTCTCATTTACTCATTTAAAATTAATCCCCACTTCCCCAAGTCTGGAGGCCACCACAAGTGCAGAGAGTTCACAGGCAGTTTCTGAACTAGTGCAGAGGCCTTTCTAGTGGTTCTGAAAGCTTGCTTTCAGTTATTTATTTAGTATTTAACAACTTCCGGCCAAGAACTAAACATTTCTGACAAACGATCTTTTGTGGGAAGAGTCACCGCTAGATAACTTCAAGCAGGGGTGAAAAAAAGGACAAGCCATGAGAAGGATTCCATTAGAGGCTGGCGCACAGTGAGATTCCCACATGGGTACCCTTGGCGGGAGCCTGGCTTGCCCCTTATTCAACTCTTTTGACCCAACACCATCCCATTCTACGGCAGCCCTAGTTCACTTACTTGTATTGGGCTCCTGAGTCGATCAGGTACACCTCATCTAGCGACAACGTTCTATTCGTCTCAGGGACCGGCCTAAGAAAGTTAATTAAAAATTAATTATTCCAAAAAAAATTAATTATTCCACAAATGTACTTGCTGAATCTGGGAAGAGACATACAAGAGTTCCTTATACTATTCTTACAACTTCTATAGGTCTGACAGTGTATCAAGATTAAAAGTTACCCACTAAATTGATTATTCCAAATAATTTAATCTTCTAGAACTACTCAAAGACTCAGTCAACCTATCTCCCCAACTGGATAAAAAGCTCAAGAGAAGGAAGAACATATTTCTTCATCTCTATCTCCACTTGTGTCTGGAACAAAACAGGTTTATGAAATAGTTGTAAAAGCTACAAAAATAATAATCGTTAGATTACTGGGAACATGGCAGCCAGGAGTCATCTGTCTCTGGGTGTGGGGGTTCCAGGCCCCATGTGCTTTCCAGACTGCGAGACAGACAAGAGGTAAATGTCTCAATTTGGGAGAAAAACTAAAGGGATTTTTATTAGGAAAAGGAATGAATCACAATGTTCTTATGCCATAGTACTTTTTTTAAATGAACAAGAAGTACTTTTAAAAAGTGATCTGATTTCCCTGTGCCATTTCCAGACATTACCAATGCACTGGGAAATGCTAGAAGGAGTAAGGAAATTCCAGGTCTCTGCCCTGCAGCTCAAAGAGGGATGCCTTCATTTCCAGGCACCACCCACCCCCTCTCTTCAATGAAGGGCATCAGTGACCACTCCAGCTGAGCAACCAGAACCAGCTCAAAGCCCTGCTTCTCAACAGGCTTCCAATAGCCCACAAAGTAGAAGCCGACTTCTCCCCCCTTGATCTGAAATTTTTTAATGTATTAATTACATGCAAAATTCTAGGGTGGTATCCAGCCAAGAAATTCACCACCTGAATTAAACATAAGACAAAAACTGAAGTCCTTCTTATATTGCAATTTTGGATCAGAAGCATTAATAGGAGAGAACTGCACAGTCACATCTGTGACAGTCTCCCACACAAAGGTTCAAAATGTGCCCCAAGATTAAAAGCTCAAAAGGCAATTATTACAAGTGGGGGGGAGGGTGGATCTCTGCCTGTGTACAGCACAGTGAGAAAAACCAAGTGTTTCTCCAATGATTGTGTACATCATAGACATGAAGCAAAGAACTCAAAATGCCCAACACCAGGCAAAAGCTATTCAACTGGTAAATATGAAGCTGGCACCAATGACCAAGCCAAGTTCCGTTTCCCACCGTCTCTGCAGGCAGATGACTCCTAAACTTATCAATGCCCCTCCCGTCTCACAGTACAGGGAATGCTCCACTCTATTGAGTCCATGGGCTCTTGAAGCCCATCTGCTGAAATTCCCAGAGGCTCAGTGCCTGGCTTCAAGCCCACAGGGAGGGAAAAAATGGTGCTGATCACCTCCCTCACCACAACAGGATTTGCTCAACAACCTATGCAAAAGTTTTTCAGTATGGAAGTGACAGAGCTCACAAGATGTTTGGACTCATGCATCAAGAAGGCTGCCATTATCAGGAAATACAAACACTAAAATATTCTGATCACTATGATTCAGAGATATGAATACAGTTTCTGTTGCCAGAAGAGAAAATGGGGGGACAACTTGTCTGACTACCTCCTGGAGAAGGTCAATGCCATATACCTGGGCCTAAGAGGAGGCTCCCAAAAGACAGAGACTTGGAGATTTAGAGGAAATGAGAGAAAACAAGTCCTCAGTTCCCATCTAAGAATAGTCTCAACAGACACATAGAGGTGGGCACTGGGGCCTCTGGTCAAATAAGGTCTCTCCCCTGCTCAGGCTCCCGTGCAGAAGCAGCAGCAAGCCAGGCGGCGGGCTCCTCCGCATGCCTTACGCGTAGTGAATGATGGCGCCATTGGGTCCCGTACTGGAAATCGTCGGGAAGCTCAGGTCCACGAAGTCAGCCTGTTGCCTAGAAGAGAAAGACACAGAGAGCAGAGCGGCTTAAAGGATTTTACTGTCCCAAGAATCAGGGCACTCTCAGCCTCATTTGACTTGACAAAGAAATGACCACAAGGCTCAGGCCCCCTACACACATGGATCTTTACCTGCGAAATTCTTCGGCTTTGTCAGCAGCTGAGATCTCGGACACGCCACCTTTGGGCACCTACGAGGGAGTTGCTTATAAATCATCTGGGGTGATGAAGCTGGTGCTTCATACAAGTTAAAGGGGACGCATTGAAAGCTTATTTTGTCCTCACTTCCTAAGTCCCAACTGTCCCACCTATGGGCCACAGCTAATGGCCCATCTCTAACAAGGAGGGAATTCCCAAAGACTTTCATCAAAGCTACCTAAACTAGAAGGATTTCTATCCTTTTAATTTTTCACTCCACTATTTGGCTCAGCGTTATATACTAAATCCTCCCCTAAATCAAACCCAATTAAGTTTAAAAATTCAAAAGCATCTCCTGCTAGGATATCATCCTAAGAAAGTCATCCTAAATAAATAAAAAAGACAAATGCAAAGATATTATTACAGAGTGACTGATAATAGCAAAAAAATTAAAAACGGTCTCGATACTTAAAAACAGGAGGAATGGCAAATAGGTCTAACCACTAAATGCAACCTCTCTACTTAGATCCTCTTTTTTTTTTTTTTTTTTAATTTTATTTATTTATTTGACAGAGAGAAACACAGCTAGAGAGGAAACACAAGCAGGGGGAGTGAGGGAGGGAGAAGCAGGCTTCCTGCAGAGCAGGGAGCCTGATGGGGGGCTGGATCCCGGGACTCCAGGATCATGACCTGAGCTGAAGGCAGACGCTTAACGACTGAGCCACCCAGGCGCCCCTTGGATCCATCTTTTTAAGCAAACAGAGCTGACACACAATGCTTCCCTAGTTTCAGGGGTACGACACAGTGATTCAGCATCTCTGTGTTACGCTGTGCTCACCACGAGTAAAGCTACCATCTGTCACTGCACAACACTTTTACAACTTGGATCCTTTTTTAAAGGCCTCCAAGCACATGGAGAAGGCTCACACTATGGTATGAAGTGAATAAAATAAAATACAAAATCATATCTATACGCTGAAACACGTAAAAATGATTTACACAGAAGAACAACAGCCAGAGGGAATAAAGTAGTTCCATAGGTGAGGGTAAGGATGATATTCTTTTTCCAATTTAAGCTACTTTTAAAGAGTTTATATAATATTTAAAGGGAACATGAAATGCGCAAAGAAATTCCCCTGCTGTCAACCAAAAGGAATGAAAAGGCAAGAAACTAATGGCCAAGATTCAACTTACTATCACAAGTTTTACATCTTAAACTGAAGTCCAAAATGTACACAAAAATCTTTTTTCTCTAAATACAATTAGCTTGCCGATAATATTACTTTGAGCTACTTTTCCCTAGACTGATATTCTACTTAGTTATAACAATGCCCTGACTCAAAAAGGATCCTCTCAGTTAAGGAAATTCTTTCTTCAACTGTGTTACTGTTTTCTACAATTAAAAAAATGCCTAAATACACACCAAATTTTCAGAAAGAACTACCAAGAGAAGAGTCCTAAAATTAGATCAAGACCTTGGACCTCATGGTCACCAGAGCACAGAGGGGGCCACAGTTAAAATCACATATTGATAGTTTCTAAATAATTGACATCCACATGTTAAACAAAGACGAAGAACCAACCTCTTTCTCCAGCCAGTTAAAGAGTTCACAAAGGGCAACAGCATCTTTAATCTGTGCAAACAACAGAGACATTTTTTTTAAAGTTATTACTGAAAATCAGCTGGGCAAATTCAGAGCTCAGCCCCAACGCAGGCCTGAAAAGGCTGGACCCACAGGGCACAACCACCAGCAATCGAGGCTTTCTACGCAGATGCGCCCTGTAAGTAAGTCGGCAGAAATTCCCACCAGCAGGGACAGGGCTCCCGGGCTGCTGAGCAGCTCAGGCACAAGCAGGAAAGGGACCGCCAGAAAGCAGGAGCAAATCCCTCAGCAGGCTCACTCCCACTCCAACCCCCAAGGCACGAAAGGCAAGCCACGGGAAAAAGCCATCTGTGGGCCTTGCATTGTTGCAGACCCGCCGCTGGACTTGAAACAGACTGGGCCATTCCAGAAGCACGATCACCTTTTTTTGCGGTGTATGCTGTACTTTGTAAAGATCTAGCCTATTGAGTATTTTATTTCATTCTCTCATTAACGCTGAAGGCTCGAAGCATTTCCAACCTTGTGCTAGGCTCAAAGCCACCCGGCAGGGGAGGGCCTGGGCCTTCCCACCGCCATACACCCCCTCCTCTGTACAGGCTGCTCTACTCACGTGAGCTCGCCTCATGCCTTCTGATTCGGCAGAATTCTTCACAGCTTTGGCGATGCAAATGGGGGTGTAAGGCATACAGCATCGATGATCCTAAGGGCAAAAGGAGTAGTAGGAGAAATCGAGCCTGGCTCCACGCACCCATGACCAAGGCAATCACCTCTTCCCCTGGCACATCACACTTAAGACAAATCAACTGAAGAGCTCCTGCTCAGGACCCACCTAGCTATGCCTAGGGAACGAGGACCTGCCCCTTTTGAGCATGATGAAAGGGGCTTGAGCTCTTCCAAAAAGATGAAGTACATCAAACAAGTTATTTCTCTTCTATCCCCCACACCCTCAGCTCTCTGACACTGCTGGCCCTCCGGCCATCAGGAAGATATTGCTTTTCAAGCCTCCATGGTCATGGTCAGAGTTCACTTACGATCAAAGCCTGACCAAAATAACCCCTTTCTTGCTGCGCAAAGGAGGCTTCTTCCCATTGTCTGGGGACACACATGGCTGATGAGGGAAGGGCTCCCACTCCTTCCTCTGTCTTGCTCAGGAATCACACGTCATCTACTCTTCACAGTCTGATCATAAAGGACTAGGGAAGACCCTTCCCGATTTAAGAACAAGGTAGAAGCCAGCCCTGTGTTACAGGAAGGGCATTCAGGTCCTGCACTTGCTCAGAGCTTTTTGAAAGGTGTTCGCTCGCTCCACTCTTACTCCCTCGCTCGCACACACATATCCCCCATGAGACAGAGAAGGCAGGCATGATCCCCTAACTTAGGTCAAGGAAGCAAATCTGAGTAACTCAGCGTCACACAGTGTGAAAGTGGCAGGGTACACTCGAAAGGCAGGTCTAGTGGGCTAGGCCCAGGCCCTTCCCAGGATGGAAAAGACAGAGCACCCCTGGGCTTGTCAAAGGCCAATGGGCAGCCAGAGGCCCAGGGCAAGACGGTCAAAAAGGCTGTCTCCGAGGTGGCTTAGATTCCAGTCCCGCCCTGAGCCCTAGTTAAAACGAAGAGACAGGTGTCCACTGTTCAGTTAGCACCACCCAGCAGGGGCTCAATAAAGGGCAAGATTGTCACTATCATTCAGCCTCCGACAAGTCCCCAACTTTCCCAAGCCATTCTCTGGGCCTCCAGTCTCCTCAGCTGTAAAATGCGGTGGGGAGGGGGTACGCGCACTGTTTCCCAGATGCCCGGTGTTCTCATACCTACACAGCTCCTGTCCTGGCTGCTAGCCCCTAGGCCTTTATTTACTGAATACTTTTCTTTAATCCATCTTAAAATCAACTTAGTTTGTTCAACCCTGTCTTATGAAATAATTTTTATAACCTCGTGGTCTGAAATGCTAGAAATATTTTTTCTAGTATACGCTATATTGCTTTTAAAACAGATAACATTTAAACAAACCTAAGTTTTAACATATACCACCTAAAATTATCTCTCAGGCCACACTGAGGAAGTCGCAGAGGACTCCCTGAGTTTTAAGGGCCCTTAGACTCTCAATATGGCTCCAGCCCAAAGGGCTCTTCCAGGGAGGGGACATCTCTGATCTGACAGCCAGTCCCAGAGATCTTCTCCAGAACCACCTCTGTTTCAAAGACAAAGCTACAGGATGCCAAAACTGGGAGGGGGCTGGCAGCTGGAATGTGGCCGGCTTGAACGGGCCTCGATGAGGCTACCAACCTTGGGGATGGCCTCGCTCACGGCATAGCTGGCCTTGTCGCTGACCCACACCTTCTCCCTTGGGGAGAGACTGGCACACAGAGACTTGAGCTCACTCAGGATGGACTCGTAGGGAAGCACCTGGACTCTGTATTCAGCTTCCAGGCCCAGGTCAGAAAGCAGGTGCTCCCTCACACTGGGGGCATCTATGCGGTCACCATCAATGAAGAGCCTGCAGGGGGGCAAGAGGGGAAGCGACAAAGGAGGGCATGTGAGGGGGGGGGCATGGACCCATAGATGCACAACGGGCTCCATCTTCTAGCAATCAAAACCAAGCAGTTTCTCCTCCTTCCCCATTCCTTTCCCAAATCCTGCTCTCTAATTTGTGTCCCGACCCCTGTATATGTTATCACCATCCACCTCACTCCCCCAGCCAGGACCTAGGCACTGTCTCTGATGTCCTTCCTTCCCTCCACTAAGATCTCTGGACCTACGGTCTGAATCCCCATCAGATCTGTCCAGCTTTGCCTCCAGCCCTGCCCAGTCACCAACCAGGTTTAGGCTGCCACAGTCTCTCCATCAGATTAGTGCCATGGCCTCCAAGCTGGTCTCCTTGCATCCCGTCCTGCCCCCAGACATCCCATTTTCACAGCCACAATATTCTTTAGGATTTGCAAACTTGATCATGTGGTTTCTTACGAAAAATCCATTCAGTAGCTCCCCCGAGTCCTTAGAATAAAGGTCTGAGCTCCTGGACTTGGCTCACAGTCCTCCCTTTATGTGGCCCCTGTTCACCATCTGGCCTCACACTCCACGTTCCAACTACACTGAACCACTCCAGGTCCTGTGCAGGCACTGTGCTCTCTCCTGTCCAGAGCCACCACCCATGCTGTTCCCTCTACTTAGATCACCATTCCTTTTGCTCCCCATTCACCTAGCCAACTTACATGTGCCCTTGATCTCTACTATTACTTGTCAGTCTCCTCTGACCTCCCCCCCCAACTAGTGTAGGCCAGGTCCTTCTGATAACACCTGCACCCATCCCACAGACTCTGTCAGTGCCCACTTAGATGACTGAATCCCCTGAAGAGACACTCATCTCCCCAACTCTAGCCCAGGATCCTGCCTGTCTCAATCATCCTAGCACCCAAGACAGACCCTATCAACTTAATAAACATTATCAGAATAAAGAGAGCCATCCAAATTGAAGAGCAACTACAGGAAGGTCACAAGCAAGTCTTTAACAGACAGACAATTCGACAAAGCACAACTGAGGGGGTTTTCCTGTGTCATTTCCGACCTTTGAAATGCCCGGGTTTATTTGAATTGTGAGCCCAGGAGTGTATAATGGAGCCTACACATGCCTTTGCACTGCCTGCGAGACTCAAATGTGGGACCTGACCAAGACCTCACAGCAGAAATTCTGTCAACTAACCTCATTCTGGTTTTGTTCTGATGCCCCTGCCTACTTATTGTTTTTAATCTCCTAGTACTAGAGATACTTTCACAGATTTCAAGTCATTTGAGAGATTGAGAGGCAAGATATACAAAACACCTAGTGTTTAGGAAGACCAGAAGGGAAAGGAAGAGAGAGGCAGGAAAGGGGAAAGCACCGCATCAGCAGGACCTCAGGCAGTGACGGGTTTGACCAGCAGGGGGCCAGAGCCTCTGAGGAGCTGTGAGGAAACAAGGATTTTCCGGTGTGGGGCCAACACTCACATGATCGTCTCCAATCCTATGATTGCATAGGAGAAAAACACGGGATTGTGCTCCACATCTGACCCTCGGAGATTGAACAGCCCTTAAAAAAAATAAAATAAAAAGACCCTGTCACCTGCCTGACTTGAGATTTTAGCAGGTAGATCAGAGAGGGAAGCACTCTGGCATGCATGGAAAGCTTCCACAGAAGGATTCCGCGGCATCTCAGAAAAGCGGGAAACCTGGCTTCCTAGTTCCATCTCTGGGCTGCAGTTGCTCACATCCACCAAATGATGGCACCAGAACTGTTTCTTCTGCTGCCACATCAGGGTCCCAGGAACAGAATGGACGTTTAGTCAAAAAGCTTGAGAATTACCCTCCGAACAAAGAGCTGGAATGGTCCGCCTGGCGCTGACCTGCCAGGCCCGGCCTTGCCGCAGAGAACAGCTTTGGCTCTCCCAAGTGAAGGGAAAAGAGCCAAGCACTCTCTCCCTTCTGAAGCAAAGGACTAGGGTAGAAAAAACTGAGACCCACCCACGATGAGGGAGCCCAAGCAAGGCCCTCTGGCTAAGAGTCAAGGAGCCCCATGAAGGCGGGGCTTCCCAACACAGGAACAAAAAGCAGTGAGTCAGCAGGGCTTAGGCCCATGAATGAAACTCCAATCTGAGCCCACCCAAGGGTAGGTACCAAACCAGAGTGGAGGACCCTCCTACAGCCAGTGTCAAGTGGGCTTTGGGAGGTCGTATGTTTAAGAAACTACAGAGGCCAGCGGAGAACATAGCTATATCTATGGTCCCATGGCTTCCAGCTGCCTGATACTTTCTGTTCTGAAGATCACGATATAAAAAGGACCCTGGTGAGGAAAGGACTGCCTCTATTTTAGAACAATGGCTTCTCACAATAAAGCAATGAAGCAACATTTTTTACCTATCAGACTAGCACTTTTTAAAAACAACAGTACCTGGGACTGGCAAGCATGTGGCGGGACAGGCAGACTCATATCCATCTTAAACATTTCTGGCAGGTAAATGGCAAGAGGGGTCCAAAGCCCTACCATGTACCCCGTAATTCCACCCCTAAAAGCCAACCTCAAATAGAAGAAAATCATCAGAAACCAAGACACAGATTTTGATGCGCTAAGATTTTGATGGCAGCATTATAATAAAATCATGGGAAAATCAGAAAATAACCCAGAGATCATCTTTAGGGGAATGGCTAAGTTATGGAATAACCATATGATATTTGTTTTTACTTAAATTGTGATTATATATGCTTACAGCATACTGATACATTGGAAAAACCAAGCTATAAAATTTATATAGGCACAGAATATTAACAGTGACTATCTCTGGGTAACAAAACTATAGGTTGTTTTTTTTCTGCCTTTTACTTCCTTTACATGTTCCAGGTTTTCCACAACAGGAATGTGTTTTCTTAAAGTCAAAGGGAGAAATTAACTTTATATATGTTATCTTCTCTAATGTCAAGGTTGTCAATTAATTAAGGATATCAATCACTGATACATGATGTCCCCGTCAAGCACCACTGATATCTGACAAAATTTCGGGCCTGGGGATTAGAAAGATAGGACACTGTGTAGTAGGGTCTCTTTCTCTAGTGAGAAAATAAAAAGGTAGTGCCTCTTCTCAGTTACCCTGGATCAAATCCAATCAGAAAACAAAGACAGGACAGGAAGGTTCAACCAGATTCCTTCAGGTTCTGAAACAATTATGTAAGGGTTACAAAAAGATTCACAAACTGCTACTGCATCAAAAAGGTTAGTGAAGAATTTTCAGGTCTTGCGTTTTCTGAGGTCAAAGTATTTCTAGAACATTCTCACTGTGAAGAACTTAGGGAACTAGAGGAAAAGTGTAGAGAAAAAAAATAATCTCCTATGATGCCACTTCTGCAGCTAGAGACACACACATGAATGCTGACAGACACAAAATGTTAAGAAGAAATGTCCTTCCTCAGCAGTGTCATAGGCCTGAAGAGACTGGCCAGAGGTGGACATCACCACTGATTTAACATTGGCCCCTAGCTGTAACACTACTCTGGGAAAAGCCACATTCCTCTCCACATTCTCTATAATTCTTTCTCCATCCTATTCGGCATATCAAAGACCCATTTGGTGACATAGTCTTTTGTTTACTCCCTGGCCACTCAGCTGACTGGCCTGAACACACAGAATCCCGGAGAACCGAGGGAAAGACTGGGTAACATGCCCACACAGTGAAGCCAGAGCTCTTACACGCAATCTCATCCAGGGCAGTGACCACAAACCACACGACGTTTCTCTCAGCCATTTTCAGCCGAAGGTCTGCAACCTTGTCCTTCCAGGAAATGCCTGCAAGAAACAAATGTGCTTGGGACTGTGGCTCCAGGGCCCCATGGGAGCCAAGTGAAAGAATGCATCCCAAACATTGTTACCCAGCACCTACATCTTAGAGGGAGCACGTTACTTGAGCAAACAGGAGCTCTGCAAGTCTGTTGACTCTCGAGAGCCCTGACTGCCTCACCCACAAAATGTAATGCATCTCTTCATCCAACAAATGTATATGAAGAATCTAGACTTCCCAGGCATAGATATCTGCCAGGCACTGGCTGGTCACTGCAGTTTCAGTTCCAAGAGATACCCGGTCCCTGCCCTTGGGGTTTAACAATCTAGAAGGGAAGATTGACAGTCCAGAAACACTTACATTTCTGTGTTCAGGGAGCTAGGAGAACATGCTGCTTGGCAGAGGAAACTCAGCCAGTCTTAGAAGCCAGGGGAGTATCACCCACCACTTTACGTTCTTAGAGCCCAGAGTCATCTTGGTGCCAAGACCTAGTGACTCCCCACCATCTGACTTACTGTGACTACTGCTTCCAAATCGTATTTGTCCTGTCACAGCCAGGGTCTCCCTGCAGCCCTCCAAATGAAACTGCAGCGCTAGAGAAGCTTAACCCATCACTACACGACCACCACCATCACCCGCCATGAAATGGCACTTACAACTCAGGTTACAAACCCCTGGGGAATAGAGTTACCATCTGCCATATTCACCCAGCACCTGGCACAGTGCCCTGTACGTAGTAGGCACTCTTGTTTGCTGAACAAAAGCATACCCCCAACATCGCTCTCCCCTCTCCTACAAGTAATAGGTGCGAGCTTCTAATTCAATTAAAAAAAAATTCGAAACACGCTCATGGAAAATGTTTAGCTGACCCTGGGCCACCCACTGGACCTATCGCTCTTGGTCTGCACTACCCTCCAGTAAGGGCGTCACAGGGAAAGCAAGCTGGGGGCTGCCCCCACAACCAACACCGCTTTGAAGATCAGCTCGGGAATGCTGTTTAAAACTTGGCAAGAGTCTGGGCTGTAATGCTTTCTTCCCAGGACCCCTCTGGGCAATCTGCCTACATTCCAGACATCCCCCATCCACCTCTCCTCTTCTATTTCTACCGCACGGCTCCCTCCCCTGCAGCCCCACCTCCCTGGCCTCTCTCTGCATCCCTCACTGTTCCATAAATCCACTTTCAGCTCCCACGAATGGTTCACAGGGCTCACTCTTCACCAACCGCTATCACACAGGCCAACGAAATCCACCCACGTCCAAAGCCTCTAAAGCAGAAGGTTTCTAGATGCAAGGGTTGGGGGACTAGGAAGGTAAACCTACAAATGTGGGCAGAAGAAAAGGAAATGGAACCTAGAACCCCCCACACACACCAGCTGTTTCTAATATCAGACATGTTAGAGAGGGAGTCAGCAACAGTTGGTAAAAAAAAAAAACCAAAAAAAAACATCTTAGCAGCTGCCAAAGATCTGCCCAGAAAAGCGTGGCAAGAATAAATTATGCAAAGTAAGTGGCAAGTAGGTAGTTGGGGGGGGGGGCCAAAATCCTGCCCTCAGCTCAAGCTCAACTCTAACGCAGAGAGCTGGCCTGGGGAGAATGGTGACAGGTGGAGGGGATGATGGGGGCACTGTTGGGAGCAGCAGGGTTCTGACCTGTGTAATCCAGGCCCAGTGTGAGGAGGGGCTTGCACGGGCGCTCAGGACGGTCTGTCCAGATTTTGTCCACAAGGTTCTCCTTGACAGGAATGAGGTGGTGGCCTGCACTTCTCAGAACCTTGGCCATCTTCTTCCAGTAATCTGGGGAGAAATACACACGGCCCAGCCATGCAAAAACCTAATGCCATTTTAGCTGAGGGAGACAGCAGTGCCTTCTGAAAGGCAATCCTCCCATGGCCTAGTGCTGGGTTTGCAGGATGGGGAACTGTAAAAAGGTTATCTTCACCACCAATGGCCTTCCCCTGACTCTCTGCCAGAACTCTTTCTCTTCACCTTGACCTTTACCGTGACATGGTAAAGGCATGCTGAGTCCCACCCCCACCTCCCAACGGTCCAAACAAGTCCCACAGGCCAACAAAGAGTATGGAGAACCATCTAGAATCTACTTCCTCACCCACACTGGAAGGACTCCAGCTCACTCACCTGTAGGAATAATCAGTGGGTCCACACCAACCTTGGATCCTTCAGGAAGTACACTCACGAGCCAATCTTCCTGAGTTGGTGTGTCCTTTAGACCTACAGAGGGAAGAACACAGAAGAAACAATTACCAATGGACCCAAGCTCATAGTCCTACCAAGAAGGATGCAATTTACCAACATCGTGATAACATCGTTTTTACAAAGCACCTTCTTTCTATAACATGGAATGGCAGCACTTGGAAAATTTGAACTTTCCTCAATCCTGGAAGGTTGCAAAAAGGGTAAGATGGCATATTTAAAAAGCATATGATGGGGCACCTGGGTGGCGCAGCTGGTTAAGCATCTAACTCTTGGGTTTTGGCTCATGTCATTATCTCAGGTTTGTGGGATCGAGCCCTGCATCAGGCTCTGCGCTCAGCACAGAGTCTGCTTGAGAGTCTCTCTCCCTTTCCCTCTGCCCCTCCTGTTTGTGCTCTCTCTCTCTTTCTAAAGTACATAAATCTAAAAAAAAAAAAAAAAAAAAAAAAAAAAAAAAAAAAAAAAAAATGGGGGTAAGAGGACAGAAAAAAAAAAAAAAGAAGAAGAAAAGGCAGATTTTCATTCGACTCCTGGTAAAAATGGCACCTTGGGAATCACTGCAACAATGGTACCCATGTCGTTGCAAAGAACGTCCTCTCAGCCTTTGGTCCCTTTACCATTACTGGACACTTACTTGATGAGCACTTGGGTGGCAAAT
>PITA01014845.1:0-52172 GCA_004023965.1 Spilogale gracilis | reverse complement strand
AACCTCGAGGCATTTCCAGGCCTGGGTTTTGCTTTGCTTACATTGACTGAAGTGTTAGAACCACCTCAGCCTTCTGGCCTCCTCCCTTCCTTAATTTAACAATCCCCCCTTTTTGGTCATCCTCTGGTACATGAGAGAGAGACCCGAAATTCGGTATGAGCGCCACTCTTGGCCACCATCAGGGTTCAGTTGTCCTTGTCCTGTTGTGAGACATGTGGGTCACGAGGTCAGGTCCACAAGATTTGTTTTTGCCGCTCGCCTTGTTGTTGTTTCTCCTGGTGCCCTGAGACCATCTGATATACCGCTGCGGGCTTTGAAGGCGTATTTAAGGCACGCCTGGGAGAATACAATGAGGACCATCAGCCGGATTGAGCTCCTTTGCAAGGGCCCCTTCAAGCCAAACCAGCTGGTACCAAATAAATCGGAGAATGTACCAGAAAGGTATAGCCCGTCCTACTCAGGGGCTTGTTTGTTAATTTCGCACCTTTGCTAGGCTACCAGATCTGCAGATCTGGGACAGCAGGAGGGATTGGCTGAGGTACAGACTCCTCCTTGTTCCGCCAATAAGTAATCAGAAGCTATTCTATTCTCTAAAACCACCTTAGCAAGAAAGCCCAGGGACTCTTGTTCTGTGGGACGCTGGCCTTCCCCGTAGATCCAGTGGTAATTGCCAGAGTTAAGGAGCATTGTTTTCCCAAGCATTCACAGAGAAGAAAAGCAAACAATGAAAAGACGAAAGGAATACAAATTTCATATTGGAGGTGGTCCTGGGAGGGCTGCCCACCACATGCTGTCTGCTTCTGGGGAGGAACCTCCCTCATAAATTTTAATTTTAGATCTCCCACACTTGTGAAGTTCACCAGAGTCTGGAGATAGGGACCTAAGTTTCCAGACCCCCAAGTTTGACTGTGGTCTGGAGAATGAGGACCTGGTGTGGTCCCCTCCAAGGAGATTCAAGGCCAGTCTTTCGTCCAGTTCAGAAGTTTGACCTTAACATTATCAGCAGTCTATATTCTGGGGAACTTGTTGGGGTCTTTTCCATGACTCTGTCTAGAGAGGAAGCACTTTTGTAAAAGCATCAGACAACATCAACTGTCTGTAAATGACAAAAATGCTTTAAAAAAACTAGCCACGGTTAAAGATCTGATAAAAGTTTGTTTTATAGGGAAATTAAGTTATTTCTGTAGCAAAAAAACAATTTAAGAAAATAGCTGGAGAATGAAGGTGTTGGCAAATTTTTATAAACTTCAAACAATTTTTGGAATACCCTTGGGGCCATAGAGGCGTATTTTGGAGGGGCATATTCTGCTGTCCTTCAGAGTCTAAACATGCTTATTTCTTTCCAGTTGCTTCCAGATTGAAAACACTTCAGCCTTCAAGTCTCCTGCCTCAGCTCTGAATTTCAAGAGCCTACATGAGAATAAAAAATACAACTTTCAGGCTTTTGTTCATGTTATCATCTCTTGGGTTTTCTCTTCCCTGGAGTGGAAAACTCAGACTCATGGTTCAGTTTTTATGTTGGAAAGGATATATAATAAAAAGGAAGTAAGGAAAAGAAAAATACATGGGATGATATTTGAATAATGTCCTGGCCTACTGAGATCAAAACAGATCTGCCAAGCTTGATGCAGAAGTCTGAGGCTGGGGTCCCCCCTGCCACTCTCCCACCCATCCCATGTCCCCCGGGGCCCTCTGTAAGACCACGGAAAGCCACTGTACCATCCACAAGCTTAACCAGGGCAAGGCCACGCACCCATCACAGTTGCCAGCACATAATAGGTACCCAGTAAGTATTTGGGAACCATGTCTCTATATTTGACTCTAGGTTTAATTAAAAACATATATCAACTACACCAGCTATTTTTTGACTCAGTAAAATTGAAATTAAAGAGGAGTTTACTGGGGTGCCTGGGTGGCTCAGTTGGTGAAGTGTTTACCTTTGACTCGGTCATGATCCCAGGGTCCTGGGATCGAGCTCTGCTTTGGGCTTCTTGCTCAATGGGGAGCTTGCTTCTCCCTCTGCTTGCCGCTCCCCCTTCTTGTGCTCTCTCTCTCTCTCTCTCACTCCCTCTTTTGTCAAATAAATAAATAAAATCTTTAAAAAAATTGGGGCGCCTGGGTGGCTCAGTTGGTTAAGCGACTGCCTTCGGCTCAGGTCATAATCCCGGAGACCCGGGATCGAATCCCACATCGGGCTCCCTGCTGGGCAGGAGGCCTGCTTCTCCCTCTCTCAGTCCCCCTGCTTGTGTTCCCTCTCTGGCTGTGTTTCTCTCTGTCAAATAAACAAAATCTTTAAAAAATAAAAATAAAAAAATAAAAAAATAAATAAAGGGGGGTTTACTTTTTCCAGATGTATTTTAGTTTGCTTTGACTGTGGGGAAGAGAGGGAGATAATGAAGGGCTGGTGGGGAGAGCGTGTGTGTGAGTCAGGGTGAGAGGTCAAGGAAGAAACAGTTTGTGTTCAAATATAACAAAGAGGATTCCAGGGCAGGATCAGGAGGTTAGGAAAGAAAAGTGGATGAAGAGAGGAGGCAACAGCATCTTGAAAAGTTATAAAAAGAACAAGATAAACTAAAATAAGCTAGAAAGAGACAATGGAGTAGCTTTCTCATTTATATCTCTAGCTGCTTCTTGTTTAAACAAAGAAAACATCCAACTTTGCATACTTACCTTCCAACCAGCCATCTTTCTAAATCACTTAAATTTAACTTTTTTTTCAAACTAGAGTCTGAGTTTTCCAACTATATATTTACATTACCACCAAAAAGGAAACAGTTTGATACTGTTTCCATTTTGCATTTGTTATTTTCTGTTTTACTGCATTTATTAAAACTTCAAATGAAATGTTAACTAGCTAATGCTATGATTAAGGCCAAAATTTATGAAATGGCAGAAAAAAGCTAATAGAAAACAATGGTTGATTTTTAAAGCTAGTAATTTGAGAAGCCCAATCAATGCAAATGAAACCACTATGATATTAAGTAAAAAACAATCAGAGAGATCCAAAGTACATAAGATTAGGAATAAGAAAGGGACTATAATAAAAAAAAATAGGAAATCTTCTAATAGCTATTAGAATATCATGGGCAAGGCAAAACATTCTACTGAGAAACTGGAAAAAGAGAATGATTTCCCAAGAAAATACAAATTTTCCAAATTTACTTCCCTCCCAAAATGATCATATAGTGGCAAACCTATAAAATACTAAAAATAAATTTAACAAGGAATGCACAGGACTAAATCTTATTGAAGGACATAGCCTGGTAGAGGAGCATATTGGCTTGCTAAGGCAGTCATAACAAAATACCACAGATTGGGGGAGTTCGAACAAGAGAAATTAATTATCTCACAGGCTGGAGGCTGGAGGTCCAAGATCAAGGCTTTGGTGGGTTTGGTTTCTCCCGAAGATTCTCTCCATGGCTGACAGATGGCCACCTTCTCCTGTGTCCTCATATGGGCATCTCTCCAGGGTCTCCTTTTCTTCCTGTGATAACCAGTCATATTGGACAGGGGCCCCATTCTTATGACCTCATTTAACTTTCGTTATTTCTTTAAAGACCTGTCTCCAAATATATTCCTAGTGTGGTTAAGACTTTAACATATGAACTTGGGGAAGACACAATTTTGTCCATAACACGGGTGATATGAGCAAAAGTGTAAATACCATAGCCTTTTAGCAGAGTAATTTGATAATGTCTATGTTTTTAAAAATATACTTTTCAAAAAAAAAAATATATATACTTTTCTGGGGGTCTCTCCCCATCGGATAGGGGCCCCCCAAAGTGGAGCAACCCAATCGGGTGGGAGCCAGTGGTCCAGGGAGAGAAAGAATTCACCCAGGCCGAAGCAAAGACAACAGAGGTTTACTGAATACAGTGCAAGGGAGTGGTGGGCAAGACAGCAGAGGAGACACTGAGACAAAGGAGGTGTGAGAAGCCGCAGTTACAGGGCCAAGTGGGGGAGTATGGGGACTTATGGAATTTCCCCTTTTGGGGTAACTGTGTAAGTAACCCATTGGTTAGGGCCACTATTTTAGGGTGGGTCACTGAATAAGCCTGTTTGCATTTGGCTCCTGGTCACTATGGGCGCTGCCCCCTTGCTCTACGATCCATCTCTTGAGCCTTCTGCCTTACAGTGGCCTCTACATCTTCTATGCAGCAATTTATCCTTTTTTTTTTTTTGAAGATTTTTCCTTTTTTATTTGAGAGCAAGAGAGATCACAGAGGCAGGGGGAGAAGCAGACTCCCCACTGAGCAAGGATCCTGATGCAGGGCTCCATCCCAAGACTCCGGGATCATGACCTGAGCCAAAGGCAGACGCTTAACTGACAGAGCCACCCAGGCGCCCCCACTTCAGCAATTTATTCTTAAGAAATACCTTATAACTAGAAAACCATCAGTAAGAAAGGACATACGTTTGGGGTGCCTGGGTGGCTCCGTTGGTTGAGCACCTGACTCTTGATTTCATCTTAGGTCATGATCTCAGGGTTGTAAGATTGAGCCCTATGTTGGGCTCTGTGCTCAGTGCGCAATCTGCTCTCTCTCTCCCAAAATAAATAAATAAAGTCTTTTAAAAAATAAATAAAAGAAAGGACACATGTCCAAGGGCATTGCAGCAGCACCATCATGGGGGCAAACCGCCGTACATGGACGCATGTAATTGTCACCAGTGGGGGAATGGTTAAAAAAATCAAGGTGAGATGGACATCACCAAAGACCATGTAGCCTTGAAAAAGAAGGAATTAGAGCCGTACCAATTTATTTGGAGGGATTTCTATAAAGTGTTATTGTGTGAGAAGAGCTAGATGCAGGAAAGCATGCATAAGGTGATTATAAACAGTGATAACATGAGTCTTTTTTTAAAATGTCACCAGAATCTTTAAAAAAAGATTTTAGTTACTTATTTGACTGAGCACAAGCAGAGGGAGGGGTAGAAGGAGAGGGAGAAGCAGACTTCCCACTGAGCAGGGAGCTTAATGTGGGGCTCGATCCCAGAACCCTGAGATCATGACCTGAGCCAAAGGCAGACGCTTAACCAACTGGGCCTCCCAGGCGCCCTATGGTAACATGAGTCTTATATGCATCTCTGCTGGTGTACGATCATAAAGGATGGGCTTCCTGGAAGATGATGGGGACAAGCACCGTTGTGACATGATGGGGGAATGCAGAGATTGCCGAGGTAGGAGCAGCAAAGGAGAAAATAGATTTTGAAAAAGGTTTTTAAAAAAGGTTGCATTGAGCAAAAATGCAACGTGGCTAATATGATCACATTTTGTCATTTATGTAAATTTATATAGGTATGTACATGTTCAAAGATATTTTTAAGGTGAAATGAAAAGAAATAAACTCAGATCTGTCCCAGAAAGCTAGGATGGCTAGGCACTTCAGAGTTAAGAGCTTGCTGGGGAGGATAGCAATCAGATGAACAGGCCAGTTGCTTGTCCACTCCCAGCCCTTTGTGTGCCCCTGGGCCTGAGAGCCTCCAAAATGGGAGAAGAAAGTAGGCAATAGAGACTCATTGACAGAATCATGAATTTTCTGTCTCAGAAGACTCACATTTTCCCTCCTGCTGCGGTCTGGTTATGGAAACAAATACCTCTAATTCCCTTTAAGTAGGCTAGAAAATGAACCACATAAAGCTATGCATTACTGGATTAACGTGAAGGAGAAAGCTCAAGCTCAAAGCCAGAGACTTTCAGGAACAGAAACATCCATTGTCTGGAATGTTCTCTCTGACCTGGTTGGGCTCTCAGCTGGTAAAGCAGGTTTTATAGAATGAGGGACTTAATTTTGAAACACAAGGATTTTGTCATCGCTTGTTGTTCAAGAAAAGAAAACACTTCAAGAGAACTGAAACCCAGAAAGCTTGAATACCTGTTCACCCCGATTTTCCTTTGCTTGTCCTATGGCTCCATTCTTTACACTTTGCAGCCAAGCACATCTCACAATGGAAGCAGTGCTCAGGCAATTCCCTAGTAGTTGCCCAGGTTAGGTAGTTAATGGTGCTTGTTGAGTAATTCAAGGGAGTATGGCCAGTATTTCACCATCTATTGGTGAAAGCATTTCCACTGTCAAATAATGCTCCCCAAAAGATCACCAGACAAAGCCATAGGCCAAGCAAAGCCAAGTTGATGAGACACTGAAATAAGGAAGCACACCACCTTGTAGAGATGTAATAGTGTCTGAGAAGGGAAAATATGGGGAAGATCTGTAGGGTAGAGTTTTACATCCTGGGTGAGTGACTTTAAGGTGGGACTTACAAGTGGAGACCTGGTTGGAATTGGGTGGAATTTCTGACATCAAACCTTTAGATTGGTGAACCTGGTAAATGAAAATTTTGAAGTTAGTTTTGAGGGGACATCTAATAGCCTTGATAAGTTAGCTATTTTAGTTGGTTGACAAGCTTATCTTCCAGCAACACAGACTTCCTGGAGCAAGTAGCTACGTTATGTTTGTTTGGTCCCCGGATTAATTCACACAAGGACAGGAAACTGTTGGTTTCAGATGTCACCACTTAATCATTTGCCAGCCAGTAAACCTCAAGATACTGCCCAAATTCTTTGCTTGTCATGGATTATATCATAGTAGCTTTGTGGAGAGGCCATTTTTAGGCAATGGGCTTGAGCAATGGAAAGTAGACCAAGGGAAAGAGCCAGAGGCCATGAGCTGAGTGCAAACAGGCAATGTCAACAATCTCATTAAGCTACCCGCCTTGAAATAGCCATAGACCACGACTGACCGGTTACAAGCAGGCACAATTCCTTACCAAAAAAGGGAAAATTCTGTACATCCTCATACTCCCTCACTCTGCCCTATAACTGCCTGTTGAAGACAGTCTCTATTCTGCAATCCTAAAACTTTTATCTCTTTTCTACCTTGGGTGAATTCTTTCACCTCCCACACCACCATCCCATCCCCCATTTGGGGCCTCCATCCAATTGGGAGACACAACATTTGGTAGTCCACAAGGGGGAGCCTTTGTGGCCCTGTCCCCCATAGACTAGACTTGAAATAAGAATTGTATAGAGAATTTAGAAAGCTTTACATCTATTAAAAAAAGTGATCTTTATTTATTGAAGATGCCAAAGTGGCAAGGTTAAGAGCTTGCCATTCTCAGGGCACATGGGTGGCCCATTTGGTTAAGCATCTGCCTTTGGCGCAGGTCATGATCCCAGGGTCCTGGGGTCGAGCCCCACATCGGGCTCCCTGCCAAGCAGGGAGTGTACTCTCCCCCTCTCTCTGCTCCTGCCCCTGTTCCTTCTCTCTCGCTCTCTCTTTCTCTCTTAAACTCTTAAAAAAATTTGTTTTTATTGGACATTTCTTTGCTTGGCTTGATTTCAGGCAGGACAGAGACTCAAAGCTGGGATCCTACGTTTGAGTAATAAGCATGTGTTTCTAAGACTTCTAGTTTCATAAAACCAGCAACTGACTGTTAACATCCAAGAGGAAGCATCCATCAGGGGAAAATGCCTACTGTAAGAGGATGAAAGCCAGCTCCCTGCCCAAGCTTCTTTACAAATGACTATGATTTATTGCCATTCACCAGTTTTAAATATGTCCATGCATTGCTGTCTATGAGAATCACATATGTGATGGTCTTACAATCACAAATTGTCTCTTCCTATGGCTCTCTCTTAGGACTGATGGCAGCCTCTAGCAGACTTCAAACCTTATTGAACAGAAATGGCTCATTCCTAAACCTGCCAGTGGCAAGGGGGTGGAATTACCATGTTGACTCAGACTGGCATAGAATAGGACTCATAGAGCAAGCGTGTGTTGTGCCCCAGGCACTGTGTTAGGTGCTGAAATATTATTTCACTACATCCCATAATAGCTCTATGAGCTCGGTAGTATTTTCCCAATTTTATTAGCAAGACAGACGCTTGGCAAAGTTCATCATCATCATCAACTTTATCATCATCATCGAGCATTTATTATGCTCCAAGAGATGTCCTTCACATTTTACATGCATCACTTTAGTGAGTCTTCACCAAAACTTTTCAGGTCAATTCTGTGCTTGGTTCTTGCTGTAGATGAGGAAACAGGGACACAGAGCAACTCATCAAGCTCCCACAGCTTAGCGAGGGGCAGACCCGGGAAGTCAGGACATTTCGTCACACACTGCGGAAGTCACACAGGTGGCAGGTCGAAGAGTCAGGAATCCCAGGCAAGCTGGTCTGGTTCCAGTGTCCAAAAGTCTGGTCCATCCTGGATCCGTCCCACCATTTGCCAGTACTGCGCTTTGGGGTTATCAAAACCACATTTCACAGGTTGCCTAATTATCCAGTCAGCCCCGTGGAGGGCAGTATTGCATGCAGAAGAGAGAGCTAAGCCTGGCAGCAGGTAAATAAAGTCGCAGAGCTGAGGGGCAGAAGTTGCCCTCAGACCATGACCCCACAAGTTCTCACGATCTGACCGCAACCAACTTCTCCTCTTCTGATACCCCATCTGCGGGTACCCATGAGATCCATCCTTAGCCTTGTTCATTACTCAATACAGGTGTTGGGCATTTCCCTTATTTACGGTGGGAATTTTAGGGAAATGGGAGAGTAGGTTTTTCTATAGGCAAACCGTAACCATGGCAAAATTCTGGCCTGAGACAGCGTCATAGTCTCTATGGGTACTGAATACTGGTCAATAGTCAACAGTGATTAAATACATGGTATTACTAATTGATAGTGATTAAATCCTCGATTGCTCCTGTTAGGGCCTGCTTAGCCTAAGGGCAGCCATGACACGTTCTGTAACCCCCCCTGGTGACGTAGGCCTCTACTTATCTATAACCCCCTGGTGGTTTAGGCCTTTACAAACCTGTGTCGGGCTTATCGGGAGGAACAGGATTAGGGCGATGCATCCTGCTTCCGTTCCTGGAATTTTACCTTACCTAACCAGGTTATGGGCAGTGGACTTGTGAACTGCGGGAAACTACAAGAACTGCGGAAAATTACTGTGTGACTCATGCTTGCTGTTTGAAATGCATATAAACCCCTAGACCCTTGCATTCGGGGTCCTTGCTGAAACCCGCTGCAACGGGCGGATGCTTGGACCTCAGCTAGCTGGACATAAACCTCGCTGTGATTTGCATTATCCTGAGCGTCCTCGGTTTCTCTTTGGGGAGGCAGTGGACATCGGACTTTAACAGCTCCAGGCTGCTAATGTTTTCCCCACACTTCTCACCTAGAAAAACAACAGCACAGATTTTTACTTTGACATCATTGACAAATATTTTTGTTACAAAGGAAAGAAGTAGACTAGATGAAATGACAAGGAAATGGATGTACGAAGGGGGCGCAGAGCCCACACGGGGGAGAGGGCGGATGGCTCTCAAGTTCACTTGGACCACATGAAGACACAGTTGGAGTGCCATGGCCAGCTGTGTTGTAAACTGCTCGTGCTTTTTCTCTTCTGATTTGAGGAAAAACCTATAATATTTACAAGTTCACAGAGTAAATAGAACCTTCATGCATGTTTCACCATTTCTGAAGCCACTTCCTTGTGTTTGTGGAAGTTTCTTTATGGTTCTCCCCCCACCTTCTCACCACTCTTGTGTCCTTCAACATTTTTATAACTGCTGAGTTAGTTCAAAAATGAAACTGGGTTGTGACCTATCCTGGCCATGTTTAGGTATTTCTACTTGTCTGATTTTTCATTCTTAGGAAGTAAATTTTTGCTTTAGCAACTTATAAAACCAGAGTTAAAGGCCATTTAGGGAAAATCATCCAGGATGTTAATTCTTCAATAAGCTATTTAAGAACCAACAATAGACTCATCTTACATTTGGGGATAATGTATCCAGCTTTGCTTTCAATAGAAATTAGAGGCATCAGCAATATAAAGTCCCACCACTCCAATTCCAAAAGTGTCACTAAGCATACATTTGGCAATGTGTGTGGTTATTTATTGAACACACCCAAAGGTGACAAAATTCACAACCACAGAATCTCAGGCACCATGATCAGCACATATTTGACTCCTGATGAGGCTTTGGTGAGGACGTGACTGGCTGCTTACATAACCCAGTGAGATCGGAGACTCATGTCGTTCAGTCCCAGAACAATGTCACATTCAAAGACACAGTTCAGCTTCCTAAAATCGAGGGCACATATTGCTTGGAGCACTGGGTGTGGAGCATGAACAACGAATCTTGGAACATTGAAAA
This sequence comes from Spilogale gracilis, assembly GCA_004023965.1. Lineage (NCBI taxonomy): Eukaryota > Metazoa > Chordata > Mammalia > Carnivora > Mephitidae > Spilogale > Spilogale gracilis. The sequence goes on along the minus strand of PITA01014845.1, from coordinate 42,014 downwards.
AATAAATTATTATAGAATGTAAAATAAATGTTTATTATTTCCCTTTACATAATTCAGATGAAAAATAGATTTAATGATAACCCACACCTACCACCACAGCATGCCTGATACGACTTTAGATCCTCTTTCCTTTTGTCTTTAATCTCTTGTACCCCTAATCTTTGGAGCCTCCCACTGCTTTACCCCCTCCTGATTCTGCTCTAGTCCTTGCAAATATCACAACCTCTACCAAACTTCTCTCTCTCGCCTCTCGATAAGATCAAGATTGATTGAATCCCAGTTCCTCCATTCCTGCTCCCACCTGTCTAGCCTGTCCTTCATTTCCCATTCTTTGATTGGAAACAAAAGTCATTATTAAAAAGGAGAGTAATAAACTATGGAGGAGCATCCTGTCCTCTATATACATTCAGGCTTTTCATGCCACAGCTGTTTCTGGTGGGTGACAATCTCTCCAGGTCCTGAAGGTCCAGAGAAGGAGTTTTGCACCCTTTCTGGGCGTGCAGGCCTGTGTGGTCTAAATGTCCAGCATTGCTACCTTTCCTGCTGCCTTGTCTGGTCCCGTGGGCACAGCCCAGAATACATGATCGCTATTTCATCACCTTTGGGATCCTTCTCAGGCCGCTCAGTCAGCTTGTCTGAATGCTGAGCATTGGAAGTTAGGATATCCATGTGTACCATCATTAGTTATTCTCTTGGACATCCCACTCAGTTGTTAAAAAACCAGTTCTTATGTCCAAACATGTTACTACTTCAGTTTCATGCCTCCAAGTGATAACACACGGGCGGGACGGGGGGTAGAATAATTACACGGGTCTCTTCCAGTATTTGAACTGACGCTCAGTTCTTCTTCATTCACAACTTAGCTTGGAAGTCTCACTTCTTTGGGATAGAAGGAGTTGAATTTCAAAGTCAACAATCTAGGAGCTTCAAAATTAGTGTGACCACCCACTACCATCCTGAAATAAACACTCATGAAAGACTACAGACTCTACTATTTATTACCCATACTTGTTCTATTACTAAGGTGCTCAAATTAGATTTAAGCTTGAACACAGACACTCGTTGACCCCCCCCCCCCAGCAGCACAGCACCCTGGATCAGGCCAAGTGGAGGGGAAGGAGCACGGAATTCTAGCTGGTGCATGAGGATATTTGGAGCATCAGGCTGCTGCTGCAAGAGCGGCAGCTTGAGGCATCCATCGTGACTTCATGTTTTATCCCTTCCTTTTTAATTCTTTAGAAAGCCCTTCTTGGACTCTGTTGTTGGGCTGACTGGCCCTTTTCCAAATCACCCTCTGTAAAGCTCACTGAGCTCTTACCATATCAGGGCATTAAGTCTAACTCTCCTCTGTGCCCAGCACAAAGCAGGTGGTCTGCAATTCCTGGTGGAAGGAGGCTTGAGGTGGGGGTTGCGGTGAAGGTGAAGGATACATTCTCTGTTTGCCTTTATCCTGCTAACACTCATCTGAATGTCTACCCACCTCCCAAATATTCCTCTGCACGTTAGAAGTTAGAAATTTTTTTAAAAATATTTTATTTATTTGGCAGAGAGAAACACAGCCAGAGAGGGAACACAAGCAGGGGGAGTGAGAGGGGGAGCAGCAGGCTTCCCGCCGAGCAGGGAGCCCGATGTGGGACTCAATCCCTGGTCTCCAGGATCATGACCCGAGCCGAAGGCAGTCGCTTAACCAACTGAGCCACCCAGGCGCCTCTCGTTAGAAATTTTTAACTGTTCACTTCTCCATTGGCAGGTTCAGATGACCCCGGGAACCCCTTAGATTCATCAGCCTCGTTCCCAGTCCGTGGTCTAAAGGGCCGCTTCTGCCAACACGTGGACAGCTCATCTAGTCCACGGTGCAGATGCCAACATCTTTGGTCTCACACAATGGTACTTGTTCCTTGAGACTTTTTCAGGTTTAGGAAATAGAAACCCAGTTGAACTCATGTTAATAAAACAGAGAAAATCTTGTAAGGACATTGGACTACCTCACAGAGCAACCTAGCTGTGGAAGGTCAGGGACCAGAAGGCCATGTCCTGCAAGCAGCTCAGGAGTCCCCTGGCCCTTCCTCCTCTTCTTTCTCTAAGTGTGTTTTGTTCTTTTTTTCCTGCAGCAGACTGTTTTTCTCTGCTTTTCAGTCCGCGTGAACGGGACATGACCCTCGCCAAGAACTCCTGAGTTTGTACCATCTCTCTTCCCTCAGACTGAGGCGGGCACTTGCTGTCCCCGCCCTCTCCAGCCCCCAGGCCCTCTTCAGCTCCCAGCTCCCTCTCCTATAATTCCCATTTACCAAAGCTGCTACAAAGCTCAAAAACCTTTCTACTGAGATTGGAATAAAACAAATGGTTTTTGTCTGTTGGTATGTGGGAGCTATGGGGCCCACAGCCAGACCTCTCTTGCTTGACCGAGAGATGTTCAGCTACAAGCCTTACGTTTCCTGAATCTCTGAGTGAATCAGCCAATTATTAGAACCCCGAACAAAACCAGGAAGCCCAGTTTATTTTTTTTTAAGATTTCCTTTATTTATTCAACAGAGAGGGAGAGAGATCACAAGTAGGCAGAGGCAGGCAGAGAGAATGGAGGAAGCAGGCTCCCTGCTGAGCAGAGAGCCCAATGTGACCTCCATCCCAGGACCCTGAGATCATGACCTGAGCTGAAGGCAGAGGCTTTAACCCACTGAGCCACCCAGGCATCCCAGGAAGCCCAGGTTTTATGCAGTGTCCTTTTGGAATTTCTGACTAATTTGCTAAACCATTAAATAGAAGTGAGAGGTATAAATATCAAATCACATATAAATTTAATATATAACAAAGAGAAAGGAAGAGTTATCTAATATATTGTGAGAGAGTTCCTCATTATCAGTTCAAAACATCTCGGCCCTTACCTCTCTCCAATACTAAATATTAATTTAATTCTATAGCATTCAAGAGTTACATACTTAAAATATGGAGGGGGGAAAACAGAAGGAAATAGAAGTGAATATTTATCAAGTCTGTGTATGGAGGAGAACTTTCTAAGTATGAATGTTCCAGAAAACAATATGTGTTTGCAGGTTTTTTTAAAACATTAAGAGTGAACACGGTATAACTGAAATAAATTCATACAGCGGAACCTAAATAACACAACAAACAGCAGAATGGGAAAAGAATTTACAGCAGGAAGACAGAAGATAGTATCATTAGTATGTAAATACTTCATACACATTCGTAGGAAAAATGCTCAAAACCCTGTATTTTTAATAAGCAAAGGAAGTAAGCTGGGAATCCACAGAAAAGAGGAAATAACAACACTAAAAAATCATTGGCAAATGTGTAGTCTTACAAGCAAAATTAATGCAAACTTAAAATCCAAAATAAGGACTGGGTGGCTCAGTCTGTTAAGTGTCTGCCTTTGGCTCAGGTCATGATCCCAGGGTTCTTGGATCGAGTCTGACGTTGGGCTCCTTGCTTGGTGGCAGGGAGCCTGCCTCTCCCTCTGCCTCTGTCTGCTGCTCCCCCTGCTGGTGCTCTCTCTGTCAAATAAATAAATAAAATCTTGGGAAAAAAAAAAGATTTTACAGACCCTCCAATACCTGCTTTCTCATTACCCATTACTCCCCAAAACATCACCTCCTTTCCAGCACATTCCATTTATAAGCCACTTTGGAGCCAATGATTCAGTTTTAGAAGTGAGGCTAGAAGCCATCACAATAATAAAAGTTAACAGCAAATGATAACATAAATGCAAATTATATGAAAAGAAGTTAACTGAGACTTAACAAAACAAGGGTCAATCTCTTGTGCAGGTGTAAGTCTGATCACATTGAAGGGAAAAAACAAAAACAAAAACAACTCTTCTCTACCTTCAAGCTCTTCCAGCTGGACTAAGAATTAAATTTACATGAGACAGATTAACAGGAGGAAAAAAACCCAAAGTTTTATTGCCTGCCCACGGAGGCCCAATAATGAAATTGAGACCTAAAGAAAGATGAAGGTAGGCAATTTTTATGCTCTTTAGATAAAGAGACAATAAATCCGTGAGAAATTGAAAGGACCAGGAAAACTTAATTTGGGTTGCTAAGGAGTTCTGAGCAGAATCTGGGCTGGGGGAGTCAATTAGTAGAAAATAACAAGGGTTGTTTATAAGTGGACCCTGAATTTCCCATCTCTGGAGATAAGGCCTTCTCTCACCTCCTGGTACAGGGAGGGGACCCTTCCCATGGGAGATTCATTTCCTGCTTTCTGGGGGATGGAGGAGCGTCTGAGGATCCTGCTTACACAGGCGGGCCCTTAAGTAACTTTTATTTAAAGTTATCAATACGACAAAGAGTCACATTTGGGGAGCAGCCTGCCCTCGGCCCCTGAGATACATCATGAGGAGCAGGAACCTAACAGGGTTTCTGGTACTCACAAGGAAGCTCAGTTTTGAACTGGTGAAATGCTAATGGAAGGACTTCATGATCCCCGAATCCCCTGCCTGAGGACCTCTGGGAAGGCCACGGGGGGCTGACAGTGTGCTTCTAACCATACTTCAAGGGGAAATCCAACAGTGACTATTAAAAGGGAATATACTTTGGGAAGAGATCAAGCTAGAGTCTAGGGAGGATGTGGGAAATGTTCTAGAAGCCATGAGGCCAATGCTTTGGCAAATGGTTCCTGGTGGCCCTCTGGTTCCCTTCTTTCTCAGCACATTTCCAGGAGAGCTGCAAAGAATGAACCAGATGGAGGGAACAGGGCTGAGGATGAAAAAGAGGTTAGTCAGAGAGGCCCCAGCTTAGAAAAAGAGATCTGTGTTAGGGAGTAGCAGCCAAGCTGATGAGAGGCAGACAGTGAAAATGTAGTTAGAACAGAGTTGCGGGGGGGTGGGGTGGCTGAAGACCCAAAGTGACAGAAGAACAGGGAAGCGGTAAAGGGCTTTGGTTTTGGAATCTAGGTCTAAACAAATCTTTGTGTCTTAGGAGGAAGAGACAGCTGGCTACCACAAATCTCCTGCCCAGGGGCTTCGGTAAAAGGTGTCCTGGGTGGTTTCCCATAGGCAAGCACAGTTTATCAGGAGATTGTATTTGGGCCCTGCGGAGGGGTAGTCACCCCCCATGTCAGCACCTCCTGCAAAGAGATTCTTTCCTTCCAGGTTTCTGTCCCCAGTCAGGTTCCTTGCCCAGCCACAGATTTCCATCACCAGAGCCAGATTTGGTCCTGGGGATGTTCAAAAAATGACCCCCTGATCCAAGTTCAAAGGTGGCTGACATTCTACCGAGTTTAGAGTGAGGTGGGTAGAGAGAGTCAAGGCAATTGTCATCAGAATAGCTTCTGGGTGATATGTCATGTGTGGTAAGGGGCTTGCCATTAATGGGGTCTATGAAACCTAGTTTAACTTTTTATGGGGCTAAAGAACACATCTCTGTCTCTTGGCAGAGCTTTCTGTCTTAGCTGCTTGAAGAAAAGACATCTGAGATTGGTTACTGAAAACGGGGAGCAGAAATGACCTGGGTCCAAATCCCCATTCCATCTCTTACTGGTGGGGTCACCTGGGGCTCCCTGTGCCTCAGTTCCCTCATTGGTAATGGAAGTTAATAACTAGGGCCACCTCACTGGGTTGCTATGATGACGATCCACTGAGTATAAAACAGTGCACAGCCCTGAGAACAGTCCTTGAAGCAGAGTGAGCTCTCAGCCAGCATTAGCAATTATTCTCTCTTCTCAAGGCTTTGCTGGGGTCTTTCTTCCACATTGATTAGGGGAATGTGGATCTAGAACTAGTTAAACCAGCACCTCACTTCGTTGCTAAGCAACCAGCTCTGAGTTCTGCAAACATGCACGTGGTGTACAGTGACTCAGCCCCCTGCCCCCCCAAGATCGAGCCCCGTGGAGCCGTTGCCAAGCATGGTTGTATATTACTTCAGAGCTCACTTCGCTTGGTGGACGAGAAGGGAGGCATGCTCAGGTAGTGAGGTCATGATGCATGAGCAAAACCAGCCCTTCCAGCTGGATGGACTCAGGGTGGACAAAACACAAATAGGAAAGCAAGTAGTGATGGCGGCTTGCACTCACCTGCAGGAGTTAGGGAAGCATGTGATTGAATGCCCTTGTCTGGAGTTAAAGATATTATCATAGTGCTATCCTCCCCAAATCAAGGAGGTTTCTCTCCTTCACTCCCATTTAGATCTGGAGTTGCATGGCCTGGGTGCCAACATAGGTCTGTGGCTCCAACTTGAGAAGGAGCAAGGCTGGAAGCATCTATGGGGCTCCCACACTCCTCTCAGGGGAGCTAGGGGTCATGGGTGCTAACCTCAGGGGCACCGTTCTCCCCTCATTCATTTGTTCGTTCATTCACTCACCTGTATCATTAAATATGCATTAAGCACTAAGTGCCCAAGATCTACTAGGCACTGAGAATAAAGCCTAAAGCAAGACAGTTACTCTCTGTCTTGTTCTGGTATTTAGTCAGAAGGAACCAAAACCCACTCGAGCTAGTTTATCAGACAAGGTATTAATTGAAGGATATTAGGGTGCTCATAGGATTTCCCTTAAATGCCACAGAATTGAGGTTGGTGAATGTAGAGCTAGAACCACCACCCAGAAGACAGCCCTGGAGGGACAGTTTGGCTGAGTATAGAATTCAGGGATGGAAATCGTTTCTCTCAGACTATTGACGTCACCACCCCATTTGTCCTCCACCGTACCCTCCCAGGTACTGAGAACTCTGCAGCTATTCTGATTTCCAGTCTTCTGTGTGTTACTCTTCATCCCTATCACTCTTCCTCTCTCCCTCTTGGCTTTCAGTATATTATCTTTGCCCTCAGTTTTCTGAAACCCCATATCTTGGGTGGAGGTATTTTTATCCATGGTTCTGAGCACTCGTGGCCTGTTCAATCTGCAAACTTGTATTCTGGAACATAGTCTTGAATTATTTCTTGGATAATTTCTTCTTCTACATTCTTTTTGGGTCTCATTATTTGGAGGATGGCAGTCCTGGATGAGGCATTTACATTTATGTATGTTGTATGTATTTATAACTTCCCCTGACCTATTTTCTTGTCTTTGTGCTCATCTTTCTAAGAGCATTCTTCAGTTCTATCTTCCAACGCACTTCTTGAACTTTTTATTCCTGCCATCTCATATTGCCAGTAACTCCTTTTTGAGTTTCTAAAAAATTCCTAGCATTTTATTTATCCTTTTACAGGGACTCCATATCTTCTCTTATTAGGATAATATTAATATAATCTCTCTTTCCCTGCATATTCTCTATTTCCTCCAAGTTACAGTTATCTGTTAATTTTGGCCTAGGTCATATTAAAGTCTTTCCTAAAGTGCCCGCTGAGCCTTGGACTTCTGTTCATATTCAAGGAGGGGCCAACAAAGAGTTGTTTGGGAGCTCTGTGTGCACAAGTGAAGCTCCACAGCTGTACTTTTAGACTTGCTCTTCTGGAATGGTCAATTTTCCCTGAAAAACCTCCTCCAGTCTTGTGCCTAGAAGGTACAAGCTTGGCTGCCAGCATTCTGGGAGCAGAATTCTTTTTCTGGGGGGAAAAAAGTGTGTGTGTGTGTTTAAACTATTGGTGCATTAACAGATTACTCTTAAGACCTCATGACTCAAAAAAATTTATTATCTCACAAATTTCTGTGGAATTCAAAGACAGTTTAGGTGAGTGGTTCTGGCTCAGGTCTCTCATGAAAGCTCAGTGAGATGTGGGTCTACAGTCTTCTACCTGGTTCTGGAGATTCTGCTTCCAAAGCGGCTCGCTCACATTCCTAGCAAGAGATGCTAGTTGTTGGCAGCAGGCCTCATTTTCTCCTCATGTGTCCTCATGTCATGGCAGCTGCCCTCCCAGGTACTGAGTGATTGAAGAGAGAGCAAAGTAGAAGTCATAGTCTCAGAAGTCATCCTTTGTTATTGTTCACACACCCTGCTGGTTACACAGATCTGTTCTAGTCCATGTGGGAAAGGACTACCTCAGGGCATGTACAAGGGAAGACTCCCTTGGAGCCATCTTGGACATTGACTACCACTACGGTGGGGTGGGATGGGGGATCTCAATATCTTTTATGTACATTTTTACCTTTTAGCCAATTTTAGCAAGGAATCATCATCTTTAGTGACACTCAAGATCTCCAGTTCAAAGACCCTGAGTTTGGTCCTCTCCAAAGAACAGATTTCCAATCCTCTATCAAGTGGAGGAACGGGAGCCAGTCTCCTGGCTGCACTGACTTGGGGAGAAGGTCTAGGAGTTTGCTTCTTCTTTCTCTTCTTTTACAAGCTTTATTCATTTATTTTAGAGAGAAAGCAAGAGTGCCCATGCACAGGAAGGAGGGGCAGAGGGGGAGGAAGAAAGAGTTTCAAGCAGACTCCGTACTGAACCCAACCCGGGGCTGGGGTGTCCATCCCAAGACTCTGAGATCAGGACCTGAGCCGGACACTTAACCAACTGAGCCACCCAGGCACAACTAGGAGTTTGCTTCTTAAAAGGACTTTTATCCAGTCTCCCTGTCATTAGCTCCCCCTTTACCTATGTTTCAGGAAGCATCTGGCCTGCTAATGCCTGAGTCTTTGGGGAAGGGAGGTGGCTCTGTGGTACAAATTGTTTTTTTGAAGATTTTATTTATTTATTTGACAGAGAGAAACACAGCCAGAGAGGGAACACAAGCAGGGGGAGTGAGAGAGGGAGAAGCAGGCTTCCTGCCGAGCAGGGAGCCCAATGCGGGGCTCTATCCCAGCACTCTGGAACCTAGGACTCCGGGATCATGACTTGAGCCGAAGGCAGACACCTAACGACTGAGACACCCTGATGCCCCTCTGTAGTATACATTGGGTTGGTTCTTGGCTTTTTCCCACTGCCAGTTTAAAATTCAGCTTTGCTTCTGCTAAGTCAGCTCTACTCATCCATCTGCTTTTCTGCTTTCAAAATTTGGTTATCCCCCTTTCTCTTTTTCTCTTTGTTCCCATGGATTTATATCCTTCCAATAATCTCTTTATCATTCTTGGTTGAGATTTAGGGAAGGAGTAGAAGTAGTAGCTGATGCATGCTTTTTTTTTTTTTTTTTAATAATCTTTAACTGCCAATGCCTCCTCTTTTCATCGTTGTTTCTTCTGGGTTTTGTCTTTTGAAAAAGTTTTCTCTTTTCTTTTTATTTTCTCTTCTCTTTCTCATAAAGCGTCTTAAATGCATCTTAAAAACATATTTGAGGGTGCCCGGGTGGCTCAGTGGATTAAAGCCTCTGCCTTCAGCTCAGGTCATGATCTCAGGGTTCTGGGATCGAGGCCCGCATTGGGCTCTCTGCTCAGCGAGGAGCCTGCTTCCTCCTCTCTCTCTCTGCCTGCTTCTCTGCCTACTTGTGATCTCTCTGTGTCAAATAAATAAATAAAATCTTTTAAAAAAAAAGAACATATTTGAAAACCAAGACTGAATAAAGATTCTTTCTATGTCAACATTTTAATCTTTTCTAGGAAATAGATGACTCTGGTGAAATAGGAAGAAAGTCATATACAAAAAATAAGTCATCAGTAAAAAAGTATCAGGTAAAAGAAAGTAACTGAAGCTGTAAGATCGTATTCTTGACTCAGCATGTTGAGTGTTCTCACATTGAGCCCGCCACACTCCCTCACCATATCTCATTGCTGAGACTCCACTAGGACCTATAGGGTGTACACCTATGTGAGGAAGTAATTTGTATTGATTGATCATGAAAACTCACAACCTCTTAGCTAAGCATGTCTTGGTTGAGAAACTAGTGGTTCTCAATGGAGCAGAACTGCCTTTCATGAAATGTGTAGAAGTCGTGGGGTAAATTTTTGGTTGTCATCAAAGACTGGGTAGTAATGCAGGCATTTGAGAATCCAGAGATGAGATGCTAAATCATAAAAGTTTTAGAAAATACTTTACAATGAAGAATTTTCCTATCCCAAATGCCAAAGGCCCTCTCATTAAGAACCCTGCACAGGAAGGTACCTTCAATGGAGCTTGAAATTATAATTACAATAACTCATCCACAAAGTACTAGAGCTTGATTAGTTAAGTAATTAACTTGGTTCTATAGAACCAAACATATACAGAAGTGAACAAAAAAGTTACCAATATTTGTTTACGTAACTCTTAAACTCTTACCCACCTTGAAGGTGCTAATGGGTGGGTCAAGAGTAGGAAATTTGGGGAGAAATTGGGAAGGTTTCTTTATAAAGAGGCTATGCTATGAATCCTTTCCTTTGCAACAGTTGCCAAGAGTGACTTCTTCAGTTAGTAAGGTCACTACTTCTGCAGCTGAGGAAACAGGTTGAACCTGGTCCCCCAAGCTCTTAGCCATGAGTGGCAGAACAGGAAATAAAATCAGAACCTTTGAGTTCTATCCCACTGCTATTTTTTTTTTTTTACTATGCACAGGTGTTTCCTAGAATTTAGTTTGCATAAAAATCATCTGGAAAACACGTTTTAAAATACAGGTTTTAAGGCCTGGCCTCCAGAAACAGATCCAGTCTGGGGTGGCGCCCAGGAATCATATTTTTGGCAATCAACCCCAAGTGAGTCTGATGCATGTGTTCCACAGCCTTTACAACTCCCATGAACAGATCATATTTCCCTAAGTTCCATAGGTAAAAGGCTATCCTTCAAAAATGTTATCCTTCTGAGACACCTGGGGGCCTTAACTGACTAAGCTACCCACTCATGATTTTGGCTCAGGTCATGATCATGGCTCAGGTTATAGGATGGAGCTCCTTGACGGGCTCCATGCTCAGTGGGGAGTCTGCATAAGATTCTCTCTCTCCCTCTGCCCCTACCCTTGCTCTGTCTCTTTCTCTCAGATAAATCTTTTATGGGGCGCCTGGGTGGCTCAGTGGGTTAAGCGTCTGCCTTTGGTTCAGGTCATGATCTCAGTGTCCTGGGATTGAGCCCTGTATGGGGAATCCCTCCTTAGTGGGGAGTCTGCTTCTCCCTCTCCCTCTGCCACTCTCTCTGCTTTGCTCTCTCATGCTCTCTCTCAAATAAATAAAATCTTTTAAAAAATAAAATAAATATTTTAAAAAATGCTATCCTTCCCCTTCTGGCAGCTTCAGGTAGGAGCATCAGGATGGGCTCGGGCTTTAGAGCCGATGAATTCAGTGGCAGGGTAATAGTTATGGTAACAGATGCTGTTTCTGGCATGCCTGGATCTTTCAGTGTCTGCATTATGACTCTGGAATAAAGATGATTTTGAGTCTGAGGCCCAGCAGAGGAACAGGACCCTGAGATGGCACAGATGACATGCTTCCTGCCACAGGATCAATGAAGGGGAGCCAGGCTGCTCCTTAGATGTCTGCCTGGGACTCCCGTCACGGAGCAGCGAGACGATCCCCCAGGAGCTCAGTGATGCTGTCAGGTGTCGCCTTAAAGAGTAAACCAGCTTGGCGGCCACTCTGTGAACTAGTCTATGTATGTTTGTGATAATGCTAGTAATCATAATACAGGGGCTAGAAGCTGCTTTCACAGACATTATCTGCATCTTTTCTTTAATCTGTGAACCTGTATGGGGGTCTAATGACTATTAGTAGCTTGCTTAACCTTGTGTTTTCTTTTGTTGAAATCTTGGTTTTGTTTCCTATCTCTAGAGATCTTGCTGTTTAACACACCAACGTGGGAGGTGCTCTTGGGATGCTCTCAGAGAGGCAGCCCCACATACGGTCCTCCTTCCTGGTATTTGTTGAATTTTACAAATAATGACATTGTGATGATTTGATGATCGTCTTCGCCCTCGACTGCAAGCTTCATGTGGGCGGGAATCAACTGTTCCCCGGTAGAGCCCAGTGTGCGCAGGCACAGTGGTGGTTGGACTGATGAGTGGATGAAGTAGCTGACCGATGCGTGACTTATGGGGCAAAGCGATGCCGGCAGCACCACCTGTTGTTGGGTGGTGAACAAGGAGAAAGGTTGAGATCACCCAAGTGTTAAGCAGGCTTGGGGAACTTGCTCTACACATCAGATGGGTCCTGCCATCTTGTGTGTCCCAGACTGTACTCTTTATCTCCCCTCCACCCTGAAAAGCCTCCATCCTGCTCTTCCTTGGCCTCTTCTCAGTACCGGGCATAGCCACCGCCCTTAGGCCCCAGTCAGGAGCCTATGCATCATCCTTGATGCTGCCTCTCCCATGCTGACGAAATCCAACTCATCTCAGCCGCGGGACTCTGTTGGCCTCCCAGTAGCCCCCTAGCTCCCAGCTCTTCTCCCTTAGCTCATTTCTGCTGGACTGTTAGGCTTCACCCAGTCATCACCTCCACCTTTCTGGATTCTATCCACTCACCACGACCCCTCCCTGCCCCACTGCCAGAGTCAGTTAAGAAGCATCAAAGGAGGGGCGCCTGAGCCTGGGTGGCTCAGTTGGTTAAGAGACTGCTTTTGGCTCAGACTATGATCCTGGAGACCCGGGATCGAGAGCCCCACACCAGGCTTCCTGCTCGGCGGGAAGCCTGCTTCTCCCTCTCTCAGTCCCTCTGCTTATGTTCCCTTTCTGGCTGTGTTTCTGTCAAATAAATAAATAAATAAAATCTTAAAAAAAAAAAAAAAGGATCAAAGGAGCATTCCTCAGTTCTGTCACTGCTCTCATCAACTTGGGAGGCAATGTTCTCTTTACCTGCCTATCTCCCCACCTAGACTTAAGAGAACAAAGCCCAGAATGGTGGAGGGAGAATGGAATTACAAAGGGATTGTTCTCTCTGGGCCACTCCTCCTGTCCTTCAATTGGCAGCTGTCTCCAAATGGTTTCTATGGGAAGTTGTTAAAATGGGGGGAGTGCTTTCTATTCCCTGCACCTCAGTTCCCTGATCCACCGTATCTGTGTTTCTTTGGTCCTAAGATTAACAATTCTATTTGCTGCTGTTTGGAGCAGAATCACTGGGGATCACTGACTCCGTAGCTCTTGATCCGTTGGGGTTCCCACCATCCTGCACACTATCTTCTGGACGGGTCTTCTTGACATGGGCTGACCAGTTGCCTCCCCCTGAAATCTGATTCTCCACACCTGCATCTTATTCTCACAGCTTGCTGAAGTCTTCGTCCAGGGGCCCACTGGGGGCTGAGGATGCAAGGCAGGGTGTGTGAGAGATTAGGAAGCTGCTCCTACCACCCTGGCCCTGACTCCTGACCGTCAGTGGTCTTGACAGAAACCCGAACATTCCCAGAGTGATAGAGAACCACAGAGGCCTGGCTGCTCCTGGAGCGAGCCCACTCTCCTATTGGGAGCATTTGCTCAGCACACCTAGGGGCACCCTATCCTCTCCTCTCCTGTCTCTCCACTATTACCCCAAACCACAGTATAATTCCACAGTGATGTAAGGCTTACCCAAGCCCTGACGCCATTATTGGCTGAGCTACTCTAAAGCCACATCTCAGGACCTAAGGATGTCATTAGAAAAGGAATGGGACCAAGAGGCAGATGGTGTCGGTTCTAGTCTTGGCCCTTCCGTTTGCTCCTTGCCTGCCCGTATGTAGTCACTTTGTTTCTCTAGGTCTCTGTTTCCACATCTGTACAATGGGTTTATGTGATTTTCCTGTCAACCCACAGTGTTATGGTGATGGCTTGCAAGGATTGGTGAGTCTGAAAGTGCTTGTCAAGTAGTGAGGGACACACAAAGGCAAGGTAAGTAGATGTGTTAATAACAATGAGGGCCAGGCATCAGAAAGGGGAGAGCAGATGTTTGCCTGGATATTTCTCACTATCTACTTGCCGGTCATTTCCATACCAATGCCCATAGAGAGCATCTAGTCCCAGAAGAGAAGTTGGGTATGTAAGTTGCTGACCACATTAGTGTACATTCACTTAATGTATTACCATCCCAGGCATTTTAATTTTAAAAAAATGAAAGGAAAGAAACTTAAAGAAATTGATAATGCAGTGACACCTGTGTGAATGGGAACACAAGGTGCAGGGAGATTGTCCTACATGGTCTGCAAGACTTCATCATCAGGGAAGGGCAGTGCTTTGGGGGGTGGTGCTTTGGAAGCTCCGCCTTATGCCACGCCCCTTTCTCCCACCACAGAGAAGGGACAGTTAAGAAGTTCAGGGGGAAGAGAACCATTAGGGGACTCCCCCTGTGTGTTGTAAATGGGCCACAGGCGAGAAAGAAGCACAGGTGAGTTGTTTAAGAGCACTGTGGCCTTCTCTGAAAAGCTGTTAGCACACTCTAGATCTCTAAGACTGCTCAGAGCAGAAAATAAATGATTGTCCCACAGCATGGCAGAGGTGTATGTGGCTCAGCTGCTCTCTGTCCCTGTCTATCTCTTTCTGGAGTTGTCAGAGCCTCTCTTCTCCTCCATTCTGACTTTCAAAGAGAGCCACAAAGTCTCTGTGTTCACAAACACTCATGCATGTGGGACTCATTGTGAAGTGCCCAGAACCAAGCTGTGTGAAGGCAGACAGCGGTACAGCCTAGAGGGTGGAAATATGGTCTTGGAGAAAAAATGAAGCTGGTCCTATTGAAGAAATTGTTTTTCCAAACCTCTCCTTGGGATTTTATTAGATCTTTTGAAGGAGGGAGACCAACAAGTGCATATTTTCTCCCATACATGGGGTCATCCTGTACTTGAATCCCAATCCAGCAGAGTCTGGACCCCACGGCCCTTCATCTCCTGTGCTCAAGCTCTGCCTCGGGAGAAGGCTGGTGATTGTGGCCCTCCATCGACGTTATAGCGCCTATCTTCAGGTAGCTGCTCCTCAGCAATATGGCCATGACCTTCTACCCAGAATGCTTTCTCCTCCTCCCAGAGGGCATTTTCTTCCTCCCAGAGGGACTTTTTATCCTCCCACAGGATTTTCTCCTCCTCAAGAAGAGCTCTTTCCTCTACCCACAGGGCTTTCTCTTCCTCCCACAGGGCCTTGTCTTCCTGAAGAAGTTTCCGGTCTCTTTCCCATAAGGTGTTGTCCTCTTTCCAAAAGGCCTTATCCTCCTTCCAAAAGGTACGGTACTTTTTCCAAAAGGTTTTCTCTTCTTCTCGGAAGGATTTTTCCATTTCCCAGAAGGTTTTTTCCTCTTTCCAGAAGGTTTTCTCCTCTTCCCAGAAAGGTTGTTCCTCTTCCCAAAAACCTAAGATCTTACCCCGGAAAGCACGGATCTTGCCTCGGAAATTCCACATCTCTGCCCTGAAGTCTTCTATTTTCTCACGAAAAATTTTCATCTCTTCCCGAAACGCCTTTTCCTCTTGTAGCTTATGAATTAGTTTCTGCTGGCGAATGTTGGATGAGGAGCTCACCATTGACCGGAAGCAAGCAAGCCTCATCCATTTGCTCACCTTGAAGGAAAACTTCTTAGTCAGCCAGAATGGTGGAGTGGCCATGATGGAGAACAGGGCCATTGGCCAAATCCAGGTTAGCTGGTCACACCCTGCAGGGGCACCAAAAAAACATATTCATGAGTATCACATGCTAGAGAACAAGCCCCTCGGTCTGTATCATTTGATTTAGGAAAATTTAACCATTTCTCTCTTTGTCCCGTTGGCTGTGTTTGTGTTTGTGAGAGCCAAGATTTGGTAGACAAACATGCTGGGGGGTCATGGCTTTGGGCTGACAAGGTGGTCAGTATATTCAAGGTCAAGGCTGCTAAAATCATAGAGTCTCAGCCAACAAGGACAGCGATTCTCAACAAGGGCTCGGAACACATGAGTATGTCACGATCATGTAAGGGGTGTGTCACAAGATTTTTTGCTTTTAAATAATAAAGTACTACAATCCTCCAAATGATTTCTTTTTGTTAAACCAACCAGAATTCGTTCAAAGTTGTGGCATTCTTGCTTGGGGATTACTCATAAGCTTCTCGTGGTCATGCTCACAGCAGGGTGCCACAGATGTGAATGTCCTGTCACAGGTCATCTGGAAAACAGTGTGAGACCCACTGACCTAGAGGGAACTATCTTAGTAGAAGAGTCTTTTGGGGGAACAGAGGCTCAAAACAGTAAGTTGAGACGCAATGCCACATGTTGACAAGGTTATGGAAAAGAGGAGCTCTCACAATATGGAGTAATAGTGAACAATAGGGAAGATATTTTAAGACCCAGCAGCTCTGCTTCCAGATATGTACCTTGAGGAAACTTACAAACTGTGACCAGGATACACGTATAACAATGTCTGAGGAGCTTTGTTCAGGAAAGCTCAACGCTGCAAACAATCCAATGGCCATCACAATAGAATGGAATTTAAAAATGGTAGTATGTTCACACAATGGATAGCACAGCTATGTGCAACAATGTCGGTGAATCTTATAAACAGAATGTTGGAAGAAAGAAGCAGGATCAACGAATTTCAAAAAATTAAGTTTCCAAAGAGGCAAAACTAAAATCTATTGTTTACAGAAATATACGTAGGCAATAACACAAAAAGGCACAGCAAGGAAGTGAGCCCCATAATTCAAGACAGTGGTTACTTGTAGGGAGGAGGATGGGGTGGGGAGGGGTGACACTAAGGGTGGTGAGTAGGTGAGGATGTGAGGGGTGCTTCTGAGGGGCTAGCTGTTCTATTTCTTTACTTGGGTGGTGGTTGCATGTGTGTTCAGTATAAAAATGTGCTAAGCTCTATGTATATATTTTATGTACTCCAGTTAGTGTATGTATTTCACAATAAAATATAAGCTAGGGGCGCCTGAGTGGTTCAGTTGGTTGGGCGACTGCCTTCGGCTCAGATCATGATCCCGGAGACCCGGGATCGAGCCCCGCATCGGGCTCCCTGCTCGGCGGGAAGCCTGCTTCTCCCTCTCTCACTCCCCCTGCTTATGTTCCCTCTCTGGCTGTGTTTCTCTCTGTCAAATAAATACATAAAATCTTAAAAAAAAATAAAATAAAATATAAGCTAGTGAAAAAGGAAGGAAGGGAAAGAAAGAAGAAAGAAAAGAAAGGAAAAGATCAGAACAGAACGGGGGCGGGGGAACTGCCGTATATCTGAGGGATCAGACATCAGAACTTTTAGAACTATCCACAGACATTCCAGTAACTGCAAAGCTTACTCATCAAGGGATGAGAAGAAGGTTAAGACATTGGCGAATGGGTAGAAGCAGGGAAGACGAAAGGGGGTGTTGCCCTGGTGAGGCCATTCATTTCCATTTTGAGCTTTCTGGAAGCAGCTTCCAGGGTCGGCCTGACTCAGAGGGCCTCACTGAGCACCATGCGATGGAGCAAACAGAGTCCCTTTGGGAGATTTCTGGGCTTTCTTCTTTTTCCATTATCTGACTTGGGAGCAGGGAGTAGGGGAGAAGGAAGGGCACAGTGGGGGTATGAGTGTGCGCACACGGTAGATGGTGGCTTCACTGTGGGCAGCTGGTGGCACCGCCATACCCACCCAGCCACATGAGCTGGAAACCTAGAGCTCATTCCTCGTCCTCACCAGACTTTGAATCCATCACCAGCCCTCCTACTTAACATTTCTTAGAACCACGGCCCCTGCTTCGTCTGCCTGACCACAACTGGTTCAGGCCAGGATACCTCCCACAGTCTCACAGGTCTGTCTGGGATTGATCTTACCCTCCCATCTGCCCCTACTGTAGCCACAGGGGTGTTTCTAAAACATATCACATCACACCTGCTTGCAAAGCTCTGAAGACCCCACGGCCAAATCCAAACGCCCTAATAAGGTTCCTATTATCTCCAAAGCTAAGTTTCAGTAATAATTGGCTATATCCAGTTCTTTGGACAAGACCTGGAATCTGCTGCATCCCCCATACAGATTTTTTTCTCCCATTGTGGGCTTGAATTCTTGTTCACACCATCGCCTCTGAAAGCTACTTGGACCCTCCAGGAGCATCTGGTTGGGGCAGTTGGTTACACATCAGTCTGACTCTTGGTTTCAGCTCAGCTCGTGATCTCAGAATTGTGGGATCAAGCCCTGCATTAGGCTCTGTGCTCAACAGGGTGTTTGCTTAGAGATTCTCCCTCTCCCTCTGTCCCTCTCCACCATGCTCTCACTCCTTCCCTCTCAAATAAATACATAAATCTTAAAAAAAAAAAAAGCTACCTCCAGCTGAAGTCAATGTGTCTACCCACTCCCCTGATATACTTGTCACACCAGGTTGAGATCAGGTGTGGGCGTGCCTTGTTGCCATGCCCGTAACCCTGTGTCTAATACGGAGCTCTGACTATAAGAGGTAATTGGTAAAAATGTTGGTTGGCTTAAACTGAATTTCATCGAATTTAGGAATTTTGATTTTCTATGTTGTATCATGGTTATTTGTCTTATTTACGTAACTGTTGCTATCTCGGGCTGGGAGAAAGTGCCTCCTTGAAGTGCCTATATTTATTTCTTTCCTTTATGAGAACACAAAGCAGGCCGCCAACAAGTGCTTGTTGAACTGGTTTAGGAGACTCTGTGAGCAAAGCCTCAGGGTCAACTGGAGTCCAGGCTAGCCGCCAACAGTCAGCTTTCTAATTATAAGGTCGGGAACAACATCAACTACCCATACATTTATTCAGCTCTTTTATGCTGGGCAGTTTACCAGCCTTATCTGTTTAATCCTTTCAACCATACTGTGAGATAGACATCTTGATTAATATTATATAACTCAAGCTTGAGTAAGTTAAAAACCCGTTCAAGCAATTAAGTAGGGGAGCCAAGATTCTGTTTGTAAGTGCTCGAAGTGCATTACATGGTCAAGCAGTACTGTATGTAGATACCACCTGGCTCATATCTTCACTAGGAAGGTGTGTGTGTGTGTGTGTGTGTGTGTAAGGGACACATCAAGCCTGGGACCTACATGTACAACTTAATGATAACATTTAGCAACTTGGTCACTAATTTTAATTGAACCTCTTTTCTCCCCATACAATCCTACTGCCGGAGGAAAATATACCGATTCCCACCCTGAAAAGCAAATCAAAGAACATGGAATGTTACTACTGAAAAATATAACTATATTTTCCAACAACCAAAAAAGACTCACAAAAGACTACTTTCATATGTGAGACCTGTCTGTCCCCAGTTCACAACGAAACAAAACAAAAACCCTCCAACCAACCAATGAGAAACACTTTGGGGCAGGCTTCTTGACTTTCTTCTGAGATGTTTCCTGGACTTATTGCAACCCCAAAAGTGACCACCTTCCAACTTACATTAAAGTTTTGTTTCTTCCTCTTTGGGCAATGTTTGCAGTCACTAGAGCCCTCACAGAATCAGATTAAGAAACTCCCTTCTCCTTTTGACCAGAGATACCAGCTGCTGCCTAAGCCTGCATCTCCCTTGTCCAGTGTCTTCCAAGCTCTTCTCTGCCTCTTTTCGCGGCCGCACCGGTTCTTGCTCCTGGCGGGCTTTCCTCTCAGGCCTGCGCTTTGCGAACACTGTGGGCATTCACGAGGTGAGAGCCCCACAAGGCTGGGTGGAGAAGTCAGTTCCAGGGGGCTGGCTCAGTCCATGGAGTCACAAGACTAGGAAAAAACTACAAATCATAGGTCTGTGAGCACTAAGTGTTCGCTCTACCTGCTTTTCCCCCTGAGTCTGACTGCCTGCTTGGCAAAAGCAGGAGAAATCTGCTCATAGCACTTGTTGACAAAAAACAAATGTATTATAAGTCAGGGACTGCCCCTTGATGCCAGAGGATCTGGGTTCCTACGTGGAGGCATCCATATCCGGGTTAATGCACTCCTCTGGCCTCCTGGGCAAAGCCAGGCCCTCCTCATCCTCCTCATCCCACATCTCCTCACAACCCAGTGGGGACCTTATTTCCTCAGCGATCCCTCATTCCTGGGCCTTCTCTCTCTCTCTCTCTCTCTCTCTCTCTCTCTCTCTCTCTCTCTCTCTTTCTCTCCCACACACACACTCTGGCCTCTGGGCACACAACCACACACTTGTCCCTCTCACCTTCAAACGACCACCCAACCGCCTGACCACAGAACCCGGTAACGCCCTGTGCCCATTTGCTAGCCCTCTCCTCCTCAAAGAGTCGTCTCAAAAGGCAGCCACCGATCACTGTCCACCACTTCCGAATTTCATGGACGCTTCACCCTCCAGCAATCTGTCTTTGGCCTCCTTACTCTACTGATCACGAGTGACTTGCTAGTGGTTTAGTCCTTTGTCCTCACTGACCTCCGGGCAGCATTTGACGTTTAGTCCTTTTTGAAGCTCTTTCCCCTTGGCTCCTATGACATCAGGCCATCCTGCTCTGGTCCCACCTCCTGGACTACTCCTTTTCCATCTCTTCGTGGACTCCTTTTCCCAGTGGAATATGCTTTATCCACAGATGCAGTACCCACCTCATGGAGCTCTTATAGGAAATAAACTGGGTATGTCGAGGGCCTAGCCCAGGACCCGGCCCATAGCAAGTGCTCAGTAAACAGAAAACCATGCTTGCCTTATCTCTCAGCCACGTTCCCTGATGCCTAGGCTCTGGCCATGCGAATCCCTCCAACACGCCATGGTTTTGTCACTTCCCCACCATGCTGTTCTCTGTCCCTGGATAGCCTTGCCTAACCCCACTTCCCTTCACCCAGCTAACCCTCTAGGGCTCGGTCACCTCCTCTGGCTGTCTCTCCTGACACCCCTGTCTCCACCAAATTAAGACTGAGCCGATGCCCCTCTTGTCCCACTAGGAACACTTTGTGTCGCATTGTTGTGTCCGGTATCCAATAAAACAGCAGGTACATCATACATGTTAAGTAAATGGCAGCTGAACGAAGGGGTGTCTCGGGGCTAGAATGTTAGAGAAAAATTCATTTGCAAGTTTTTCTCATGACCACTTAAATTATCTTTGAGGAAGAGATAAATTAAGTACAATATCAAATACATAGATGTGTATTTAGATATAAAGCATAAGACAAAACTGTGAACTTGTACCTACAGAGATATAAAAACATGAATCAAAGAAACATGCCTAATCTTCAATATTGTACTTCCAGACAGGAACTTAGTTTTAAGGAAAACATTATATGTAACTCTATGCTTTGAACCGATACTACCCCATCTAAAGCCAACAGTTACTTACTACTTAGCTGTTTCCCAACTGGGCAAGTACTGTAGCCCTCAGAGGGCAGGCAATCATTGTCACATCACAGACCTCCTTACGCTGTTTGCAGTGACCCCTCTGCCCCTCTCAGTCCTGACTCACAGGGTAGGGAGGGCCAGGATGGGTAAGAGGCTTTAAGGAGTAGAGAGCGAAAGACTTGCCCATCTTCCATCTTTGACTTCACAAATAGGGTGGCTATTGATGACTCACAAGTGATTGTTACCTCACTTTCTACCTGGATTGTGTCCAGGAGCAGACTTCTGGAAAATCACGTTACAGCTGGGGGTTTGTAGGTGATAAATCCTTTCTCTTGCTGCTCTCGAGATGATGTCTTTGGCTTTTGACAGTTTGACTATGATGTCCTGCTCGTGGGTCTCTTTGAGTGTATACTATCTGCAATTTGTTGAGCTTGGAGATGCAGATTTGACGCAGTTTCCCCCCACATTTGAGAGGTTTTTGGCCATGATCTCTTCAAATATTCTTTCTTACACTTTCTTTGTTCTTCTTTTAGGACTCCTTTTATATGTAAGTTAGTAGCTTGAGGGTATCCTACAGGTCTCCAAGGCTCTGTCTATTTTCTTCATCCTTTTTTTCCAAATTTCTATTCCTTAGACTGGATCATCTCAATTGATCTGTCAGTGCTCATGTAGATAGTTTACAGTTCTGCCTTTACCTTCACTTCCTTGCTTGTGCACAACCTCAAGGTCAGTTAAAGGTGAAGGATTATGACCTCCTTCGGTCTTTCCCGAGCATGTACACAGTCACAAATGTGTGACCTTCCAGGTTCCCTGTAAATATGTTACAGTGTTTCAGTGTTCCCATGTTATTCCCCAACTTTTCCTTTTAGGTTATTGCTCTGCTTCTTTTTAGCTCCAATTGGTAACACTGCCTCAGGAAACAGAGATATTAAAAATTTGCTACTGTATTTTTTTGACAAATGTCCCAAGGATAGGGCTATTTGCACAAAATTAGCATTGAATTAGGTCAAAGATGGACAAGTCCTGTGATGGAGCTTTGCAGCGAACTGCCAGACAAGTCAAATAGTAATGATTCCTTGGAGATGGGAATTTTGGGGGGCTCCAAACCCAACCTGTTCCCTTAATTGGCCATTCTGGAGTTCCCAATCATTGGTTTTAATCATCATTCTTTTCTAATGTATATACTGAAGACTACCAGTTTCCCTATACATACACTTGGATCTCACATGATATGATATGTCCCATTTTAACTATCCTTCAGTTAAACTACTTTTTTTTTTAAGATTTTATTTATTTATTTGACAGAGATAGAGATCACCAAGCAGAGAGCCTGATATGGGCCTTGATCCCAAGACCCTGGGATCCCACTGAGCCACCCAGGCGCCCTATTTTCTGATATTCAGTGTAATTTCTCCTTTGACCCACTGGCTATATGTAGCTTAATTTCCAAATATGTGGGGATTTCTAATTACCTTTGTGTTACTGATTTCTAGCTCAATCCCGCAATAATCTGTCTGTACAAAGTATATGGTTGGTATACTTTGTATCATTTCAATTATTTCAATTTGTTAAGACTTGCTTTATGGCCCTGCATATATTAAATTTTGATAAATGCTCCATGTTCACTCAAAAATAATTGGCGTTCTTCAGTTGTTTGTTGCTGTGTTCTCTCTATATATTAATTGGGTTAAGTTTTTAACTATGTTCAAATCTTCTATATCTTTGTTGATTTTTATGACCGTCTAATCCATCAATTACTGAGAATATATACTTACAGATCTATTTCTCCTAGTTCAGTCAGTTTTGCTTTATATACTTTGAGGTTAGGTTATTAGATACATACATATTTACAATTGTTATATTTTCTTAGCATATTAACTTTTAACTTTATGAAATGCCTCTCTTCATATATGACAAGGCTTCTTAAGTTCTACTTTGATATTAATATAGACACATCATCTTCCTTTCGTGTTGGTGTGGTATATCTTTTCTTTTTTTTTTTTTTTAAGATTTTATTTATTTTTTGACAGAGAGAAACACAGCCAGAGAGGGAACACAAGCAGGGGGAGTGAGAGAGGGAGAAGCAGGATTCCCGCCGAGCAGGGAGCCCGATGCGGGGCTCGAACCGAGGACTCTGGGATCATGACCTGAGCCCAAGGAAGAAGCTTAACAACTGAGTCACCCAGGCGCCCTGGTATATCTTTTCTATCTCTCCATTTCAACTTTTCTGTGACCTTGTATTTGAAGTGTGGTTCTCGTGTCTAGCATATAAGTGAGTTTTGTGTTTTCCACTCTGAAACAATTTGTCATCTCATTGGGATATTATGTTATATTCACATTTAATATAATTACTGATGTATATTTTGATTTGGCTCTATCATCTTAGCGTCTTTTTCTAGACCCACTTATTCTGTTATTTTTTTTTCTTTCAGAGTAATTTATTATTCTATTTTCCTTTATTATTTCAGTAGTTATATATTCTTTTAGTAATTATCTTAGAGATTAAAATAGGCATCCTTGAACTACTAAAGTATAATATACATTTTTACCTTTATCACATCACTGATAATGCCAGAATCTTAGAAGATTTTAGCTCTATTTACATCCCTCCCTCTCATCTTCTACATTTTGTCATGAATTTTAATTCTACATATATTTAAAACTCAGAAGACTTTACTATTGGTGTTTTGTAAAGTCAATGTTTATTTATAATTACACATACTTTTATCCTTTCCGGAGCCCTTCAGTTTTTGCTGCATCTCTATGCCTCTGTGGAGATCATTTTCTTTTGCCTCCCCAAATCATACCCTTTAGGTTTCCTTTATTATGGGTCTTGTGTTGAACTCCCTCAGTGCTTATTTGCTGAAAATGCTTTTATTGTGCCTTCATTTTTTATACTATCCAATCGATTTTATTTATAAAATAGTTTACTTAACTATTGTGATATAAACAATATCACTTTTTTGGTCTTCACAGTATTGAGTATTTCATGGTAATAGGATTTCAAAACAATGTAAAAAATGAACTGTAATTTCTTGAAACATACGGGTGAAAAAAAATCAGCATTTTTCTCTGATGAATTTGCATTATCATGACATTGGTTCTAAGTTTGTTTGTTTAAGATTTTATTTATTTATTTATTTATTTGACAGAGAGAGATCACAAGTAGGCAGAAAGGCAGGAAGAGAGGGAGGAGGAAGCAGGCTCCCTGCCGAGAGAGCCGGATGCGGGTCTGGATCCCAGGACCCTGAGATCTTGACGTGAGCAGAAGGCAGAGGTTTTAACTCACTGAGCCACCCAGGCGCCCTGGTTCTAAGTTCTTTTTTTGTTTTTGTTTTTCTTTTTGACAGAGAGAAACACAGCCAGAGAGGGAACACAAGCAGGGGGAATGAGAGAGGGAGAAGCAGGCCTCCTGCCGAGCAGGGAGCCCGGTGTGGGACTCAATCCCAGGTTTCCGGGATCATGACCTGAGCCGAAGGCAGTCGCTTAACCAACTGAGCCACCCAGGCGCCCCAGGTTCTAAGTTTTTAATAGAAAGGAAGAAAATGTACTTTGGGGCTCCCCAACACTGAAATTCTAACATCAGTAACTGGTTTTATTCAGGAATGCAATCCTTTATGATCCCATTTGTCTTCATTTTCAAAGCATATTTCCACTGGTTAGAGAATTCTAGGTTAGTTGTTATTCTGGCTTTCACTGTTCTGTTGAGAAGTCAGCATCGATCTGTCATTTTTTTTTTAAAGTAATATGCTTTTTTTGTTTTTAGCTGCTTTGCTAAAAGACTTTGCCTTTTATCTTCAACCATTTTATTTTCTGTGATTAAATATACTTTACTTGGCATTTGTGATGCTTGGAATTTAAAGCATGATTTTTATCATTTGGGGGAACATTCTTGGTCTTATATCTTCAGATATATCTTCTCAGTTTCTTCTTTCTTCCATTTCCAATAACGTCTATGTTAAACATTTTCATTGGGTTCCTTACATTTCTTATGCTCTTTCCTATATTCTCCATTTTTTTGTCTTTGTGCTTTAGTCTGTGTGTTTTATATTGTCCTATGTTCCAGATCATTACTGTGTCTTCAGCTGTGTCTAATCTGTTGCTTAACTTATCCATTCACTCTTTACTTTTATTTATTGGATATTATTCATGTCTGGAGTATCCATGTGATTATTTAACATAGTTTTTCTGTGCCAAGTTTATTCATCTTGATTTTTAATTCCATGAACATACTAATAATTGTTCAAAATCTATACTTTTTATTTAAAAAATCTGGATCTTTTATGGATTTCTTTGTACTGTCTGTTTTTCCCTCTTGGTTGTCTGTTAAAATTTGTTTTCTATATGACTGGTTACTTTTTCTGATGTTGTCTTTTTCCAGAGGAACGTCTTTTTTGCTTCTAGTAGACCGACAGGCTAGAAACTGATTACCTGAATCCAATCAGAAGTTGTTATGATTCTAAACCTAGGCCTGAATTCCTGTAAGATATGCTTCTCCAGTTGACTCTTCCTCCAGAAAGTATGTTTGCGATGTTTTCCAGTACCTCTCCCCTCTCATAGGTTCTTAACTCTAATTTTATCCCTCTAAACCTTTTCATGTTGATGAAACCTCTGCTAATACTTTCCAGCTTTTCATTCACTGTTTTCACTTTTGGAATCAGCTTCAAATGTCACTCACCTCTACTGACTTGATTCCTTATTCAGATGTTGGTCTAAGAAATTCTCCCCTACTAGATATTTCTGAGATGTCCAGGACTTCTGGTTCTCAGTAGATATATTGTCATAAACAACCTAGCCAGCCACTGCCCAGTGCAAGACTTATATGGGGGCTTATAACCAAAAGAGCGACATGATGCTACAAGACTGTTGACTTAGCCAATAGGCCCAAAGTAGGTGCAAATGAATTTATTATATAATTGCTATCTCTAGCATTGATTGATCATTAACTATATGTTCAGTTGCTATTTTACATGTTTTTACACGTACTTCCTCACAACAAATTAGTAAACTAGATAGTATTGCTACCTCCATTTTAAAGATAAAGAAATAAATGCATAGAGAAGTTAAGAAACTTGCCAAAAAGCATACAGGAGTAGAGCCTGAATTTGAACGTAGGCACTTTTGTTCAGAACACATACCTCTCTGATGCAGAAGATCTCTGTAATAATGGAGGCAACAGGTAGTCTGAGTCATGGTGGATATTGTGGCTGGGGAGTCAGAGAAGAATCAACAGCTACAAGAAATATTCCAAAGAAAGACTCGTTAGGTGATCAAAACAGTTGCAGGAGATGAAGATGGAGGAAGTAAGGACCAGACTAAGAGGTCTGTCCTCATGCCTAGAAAGTGACCAGAAACTGATTAAAAATTGGAAATTGAGATGGAGTTGATTTAGATGAGTGGAACTATTGTTACAGGAAACCTGGGGAGCCTCAGTAATTCATAATTCATAAAATGCTGGCTGTTACAGATAAACCTTATAGCCTCTGGGGGAAAGAGCCAATGAAATTATTATTGCTGAATGTTTACAGAATGCTGGAAATAGCTTGATCCGAGCATCATTGAGCTCACACGATTGAAAAGGATAAGCTTTTCCCTCTCACCACCTGCTTTGCTCCAAATCAACAGCTTCTGTTCCCTCAAGACGATTTTGTTTAGCTTAAATTTTGTATAATATTATTATTTAAAAAAATGATATTGCCATTATTGCCAATTTTCAGAACAATACATGTTCATTGTAAGAAATACTAGGAAATAGAGAAGGATGAAGAAGAAAATTAAAATCATCTATAATCCCTACTCAGAGATAACCACTATAAACATTTGGGGTATAATCTTCTACTCTTTTTCCTATGCTAATGGATAGATATATTCTATGTGACTGGTTTTATGCTGGGTATAGTGTTTTGTGGCTTGCCTTTTTATGTAAGAATATATCACAAGCACTTCCCCATTTCTTTAAATATTTCTGAGAACATGATTTTTAATAACTGCAAGAGTGCACATTCCCCTCTTTTTGGAAATTGATTTATTCTCTCAGGAATATAGATTAATTTCCTGGAAGAGTAGGTCAAACCGGAAAATTGTTCACAGATGAAGACAATGGCAACATAATCAATCATTGCTGCCCATTGCCTCAGTCTCTGTATTGTAAGAAGAGAATTCTTTTTTTTTTTTTTTGAAAGAAGAGAATTCTTTCTAGCAGCACCAGTCATAGAAACGGATCATTCATGGGAAGTTGGCCTTGTGAAAGAAGAGACTTTTTTTTGTTCCTGCAATACTCACAGTGCCCGTTTACAAAGAGATTCCAAAATAAAGCAGAAAAAGATAACCCAATAGATAAATGAGCAAAGACTGTGAATAAATTGATTGCAGACAAACAAAAATGACTCTAGAAAAAAACTACCAACCACACTTAAAGAGAAATTCAATTGAAAATAACCATTGCATTTCTTTTTCCTACCTACCGGATTGGCAAAAATCCAAAAGTTTGACAATGCACTCTGTTAACAAAACTGTGTGGAAATAGGCCCCCTTATACTGTGCTGGTAGGAATGTTAAATGTTACAACTCCTAGAGAGGGGAATAGTGAGTATCCAACAAAATTATAGATGCGTTTACCTCTTGACTCTGCAACTTTATTTCTGAAAGTGTCTCCCACAGGTAGACCTCTACAGGTACAAAATGACACTTGTAAAGGTTCTACAATTCATTGGAGTATTATTTGTAACTTTAAAATATGGGCAATAATCCAATTTTCCAGCCACAGGGGACAACTTAAATAAGTGATGGCCTATCCACCCAACAGAGTACTATGCATCTATAAAAAAAATACCACAAAGGCTCTACGTGTTGACATGGACAGCCCTCCAGGGATATACACACAGTGAAAAACCCACCATCAACAAGGTGCGGAATGCTGTTACATATTGTGTAAGGCAGAAAATAAGAATACATACCTACATATTTGCCTATATTTGCACAAAAAAATTATTAGAAGAAAGGGGTGAGCCTGGGTGGCTCAGCTGGTTAAGAATCTGCTCAGATCATGATCTCAGGATCCTGGGATTGAGTCCCGCATCAGGCTACTTGCACAGAGGGTAGCCTGCTTCTCCCTCTTTCTCTCCCTGTGTGATTTTTCTCACTCTCGCTCTTAAATAAATTTAAAATAAATAAGTAAATTAAAGGAGAAAAACACGAAATTAATAAAAATGGTTACTTACGAGGGAAAGAGTGGAGGGGACAGGGGTAGAAGGAAGACTCTTCTACGAATACCTTTCATGAACTCTTTGGTCTTTGAATAATGTAAATGTGTTATGAAGTCTAAAACAAAAAATTCTTAAAGTTGGAAACAAACCCATGAACATAACCATATATCCATTATTACCAGGCCTGCACAGAGGAAGGATTTATTTCAAGTGTTTTTAGAACATGGTGCTTTGACTTTACCTCTTAGTGGATACACCTCATTACATTGGTCAGAGGGCACCATGTGAGGTCCTACAATGTATCCTCCACGAAGCTGGGTGTTATGGGACGAGTTGTGTTCCCCAGAATGTTATATGTTGACGTTCTAACCACAGTACCTCAGAATGTGACCATATTTAGAGATGGTGTCCTTCAAGAGGTAATGAAGTTAGAATGAGGTCACCAGAGTGTGTCTTAATTCAATATGACCCATGTCCTTGTAAGAAGAGAAGACAATACACAAACACCCACAGACAAGAGACCACGAGCAGACATAGGAGAAGACGGCCATCTACAAGCCAAGGAGAGAGGCCTTAGAAGAACCAAATCTGCCAATACCTTTACCTTGAATATCTAGCTCCCACAACTGTGAGAAAAATAAATTTCTGTTGGTTAAGCCACTTAGTCTGTGGTATTCTGTCACAATGGCCCCTAGGAAACCAGTGCAGTGAGGGCTTTCGTTTTGCTTACTGCTTCATTCCTGCACTTAGAACAGTGTTGGGCACTTAATAAACATAGTTATTGAATTAATGAATGGGTGGATGAATGAATGAATGTTCCACTCCTAGAGTTTCAAATAAAAACAGGAGAAAAGAGGTCAACTTGCCGCTCTTCTTGATCTATGGTTTCTATTCTTTGGCTCCTCTTCCTTTTTTTTTTTTTTTTCTTTAAGTCTCAGAAAGGGTTGTTACCCTCTTGCCTTTTTTTTAATCTCAGAAGAGGTTGTTACCCTCCTGTCCTTGTTTTCAAGTGGAGGAAAGACCTTTACTTATCAACCTATCCTCTAGAGATTTTCTGAAGGTCCCACTTTCTCCCGTGCATTCCTTCAGATCTCTTTGTTCTTGGTGGTTGAGGCAAATTGGATTTCCCAGAGATGGCCTTCACGAGATCTCTCATTCCATACACTTTTCTTACCCTGTGACCTCCCAATCTCTGTCAAGAGGCAGGGTCTTTCCCCTCCCCTTGAACCTGAGCGGACATTTGGATTGCTTCAGCCAACAAGGCACAGAGAAGGTGACGTGACGGCCGAGCAGTAGGGCGTTGGGGCTGCCAGCTCCCCAGGGAGAATGCACATCTTCCTCCAGCTTCCTGCCCAGCGAAGTCCTGCCAGTGGCCTAGAACAGCCACAGGGGATTATTTATAATGCAGAAGCCAGCAAGGACTGGAGTCTCTCTCTCTCTCTCTCTCTCTCTCACACACACACACACACACACACACACACACCACTGCTGTTGTTAAGCATTTAGCTGCAAACCACTATTTCCGAGGATAGATCATAAAAAGTGATAGAGCCTCCCCTGGTACTCCATCTCTCAGTATATGTGCTTTTAAATCCAAGCCAGCATGCTGTGCAGAAGCCCAGGGCACATGCAGCGGCCACATGTAGCATTCTGGCTGGCAGCCCCAGCTAGCCTCAGCCACCACTACACATGGGAATGAGAAAGCCCTCCACAACTGCAGCCTCAGCTTCCATCTGTCTGTGAACCCAGTCAACTCCCAGAACCGGGAGATATAATAATAAATGATCATTGTTTTACACCACTTAGCTCGGAGTGGTTATACAGCAATAGCTAATCAGAACAGTGATGCTTGTCTCTGCTCTCTTCATCATGGCATCATAAGTCAAGGGGCATGAAAATGCGTCAGTCTAACATGTAAAAAATACATCAGTTTTGCATGCTAAATCTTCATGCTCAGAATGAGATTTATTCATTTGCTCATTTATGCAGCAAATATGTCCTGAGTGCTAATTAAGCACCAAACCCTGTGCTCACTGGATATGAAGGGTAGAGGAGCTCTCTGTACACAAATGGAGACAAAATGGAAACAACCAAATACAAACATAGTGTTTTGGCCACCCCCACAGAAGTGTGTCCAGGATCCCCTGGGGGTGCAAATAGGAGAAAGGGGCTAACTCTTTTTGTTGGGAGGTACTTAGAATGCAGCAGATAGTTGAGGAAGATCTCAGAAAGGTTGTCTGGACTGAGTCCTGAAAGCCCAGTGGTTTTCTGTGTTATTAGTGGGAAGGGTTTTCTAGGCAGAGAGTGGCCCATGAGAAAGAACGAAATAGCAGGATCCTGAAGCCCCTGTTTTGTATGACCGAACTGTGCCCCATTACTAATCCACAGTTGTTAGAAGGTTAGGATCAGGTAGGCGTACCTTGAGGGACATTGAGAAATAGAAGTCTGGAAAAATAAGTTGAGACCAAGTTATGGAGACACTATCTTGAAAAAACGCTTTGGGTAAAATAAGAATTAAAATATATTTTACAATTATCATAAGGTCTCATATGAGGAATATAAGAAGCAATGCAGAGGATCATAAGGGAAGGGAGAGAAAAATGGAATGGGAAGAAATCAGAGAGGAATACAAACCATGAGAAGCTCTTAATTCTAAGAAACAAACTAAGGGTTGCTGGAAGGGATGGCGGTGAGGGGGTTGGGGTAACTGGGTGATGAGCATTAAGGAGGGCATGTGATGTGATAAGCACTGGGTGTTATACACAACTGATGAATTATTGAACTCTACATCTGAAACTAATGATGTTCTTTGTGTTGGCTAATTGAATTTAAAATTTAAAAATAAAATATTGTTTTCAATCTATTACAAATCAATGAATAATGTCATGCTTGATGATAAAATATTTGGGGCTTACTAGGTGCCTGTCGCATGTGACATTGCACACTGATTTAGGTGTGCCAACTGTTTACAACTGCCATCTGTTCGGATTGGCTGGTGATGCTGTTCTGACTGGTCAGGGCCCTTGCCCAGGCTTTTTGAAAATTTTGAAAATATCACCCCTAAGAACATTATTAAAATCAAGATTAGGACAAAGTGGGTAAGCTTTCACCATTTTGTGAACGATAGCCAATACATTAGAAAAGGAAATAATGCAAGAGGCATAAATACCAGAAAGGGACAAAACCATCATTATTGGTGGATGATTCGATTTTCTACCAATCAGCTTACAATTTTAGAATTGATAATGATCAGAAAAAGTAAGCCCATGATGCCAATTCTTGCCAAATTTATTTATAAATTTAATGCAATCTTGAACAGAATGGCTAGAGGATGTATCCCTCTGAGGAACTCAACTAAATCACCTTTTTAAAAAGTAATCTGGAGAAGTAAATATGTGAGAATGATGAAACCAGTGTGTCTGGCTTCAGAAATCCAGGTAAGGAGAGAGAAACCGCTCCTGGGGCTGGGACCAGATGTTTCTGACGAGACACCAGGGCCCCACAAAAGGCTGGCAGATGGAAGGGAGTAGAGGAGTGGAGGGAAGAGAACCCCTGGTAGGTGGTGTTGAGCATTTTCCCAACTGTGACACATACCCCTGGGGACGTTGAGATTGTCCTGGGCCTAGCAACTAGAAAGAGGTACACAAAGACCGGAATTATTCCTTTTCCTCAAGGCTCCAACTAGAACTGTGTCAAAGGATTGAGGCTGGAAACCTTCCAGGGAGTGAGGAATCGATCCACGGGGACTTCATGTCCCCTTGCCCTCCCTAGAGCCCCTGGCATCCCTGGAAGTGGGGCTCAAGGATGCCCTGACATTTTCCCGGAACACCTTGGACAGTTCCACAGGGCCCTTGGAATCTTCGAGGTTGACTACCTTTTTTTTACTTCTCCTAGACCCAGGAGTTTTTGTTCATTTATTTATTTATAAAATTGTGGTAAAATACACATAACATAAACTCGACCATTTTAATCATTTTAAGTGCACAGTTTAGTAACATCAAGTCCGTGAATGAGGTCTGTTGTGTAGTCATCGCCACCATTCATCCCTAGAAACTTTCTGTCTTGCAAAAGTGAAATTGTTCCCAATTAAAAATAACTCCCTGCTCCCCTCTCCCCCGAGCTCCTGGCAGCAGCCACCACCTTCTGTCTCTGAGTTTGACCACTCTAGGTAGCTCATGTAAGTGGAATCCTACTGTGATTATCCTATTTCCATTAACATAATGTCCTCAAGGTATATCCCAGTTGCAGCCTGGGTCAGGGGTTGACTTCCATTCTTCCTCTGACTATGAACTATTTCAGGACTCAGACATCCTGCTCCTCTTTTTCTTAAAATATCCTCAATAAAATTATAATTCTGAGAAAAGTCCAAAAGAGAATAAAAGTGTCTATTGAAAATGCTTTCTGATTTAGACACAAGCTGATGTGAGGGACCCTCAGGGTTTTCTCCCCAAATAAGAAGCTGCCAGGATTAGTGGATGGTAAATATAGAAAAAGTGACTCAAATAGCAGAGTGACATCAGAATAGAAATCTCTCCGAGGGAAGCATGAGAAGAACGAGAGTGGCTGCACAGGGCTGATTTATTGGAGAATCACACACAATAAAAGACAACCTTCTGCACCATCTCGGGGAGGAAAATGAGGACGATCGTTTGCGAACAGGGGAGTCAGTGTTGATTGTTTCTCTGGTCGCTCCTTACGTGGTACACAACTTGGTCTCTGGCCATCTTTAACGGTTCTCTTCATTTCTATGGCTTCTGTCAGGAATCAGGAATACCCTCATTAACTCACAGACTCGTTTGTAATTAAACTGAGTGATGCACTCATTAACTCATTACTCCTTTGAATTAAAATTCCTTATGGGATACATTGCATTTTATGAAGTAACCCTTTTACTCATAGTGTGTGGCTTGGAGTAAGCCTTATCTGTTCAATGAATGACTGACTTCACCTCTACCAACAGCGCCCCATTATGTAGGCCACCCCAAGTCTTACTCGTGACAGCATGCATAATACAGCTTACGCTCCGAATTTAATTCTTAACTCTACTAACATTTCCCCTGTGTGGCCTTTATTCATATGGCAGTAAGAACATGGACTCTGGACCACATTGCCTGAGTTTAAATTCATTATGCACTTAGGAGCTATGCGGCCTTTTGTAGTTCCTTAATCTCCCTGTGCCTCACTCTACTCATCTGTGAAATGGGGATATTAAGAGCACTTGCCTTGCTTTGGGCAGCATTTCCAACAGTGGTTTTGCACTCATTTCCAACAGGAGCTGCTTCCATGGTCTGCCGCTAATCTCTGAGTTGCTTACCACTCACCACTGCAAAAATTCGTTTGCCTTTTCTTTCAGCCTTTCCATTTTATTTATTTATTTAAATATTTTATTTATTTGAAAGAGAGAGAGCATGGGAAGTAGGGGCAGAGGGAGAGGGAGAAGCAGACTCCCTACTGAGCAGGAAGTCTGATGCAGGGTTCAATCCAGGACCTCAAGATCCATGACCTGAGCCAAAGGCAATTGCTTTACTCACTGAGCCACCAGGCACCTCTACTAATTCCTCATTTTAAATTTGCTGTTTTTAAGTGATAAGCCTTTATTTATTTATTTATCTATTTATCTATTTATTTATTTATTTATTTATTTGAGAAAGAGAGACAGATAGAACATGGAGCAGAGAGAGAAGGATAAGCAGATTTGGCACTGAGGCTGCAGCCTCACATGGGGGTTGACCCTAGGTCCCCAAGGTCATGATCTGAGCTGAAATCAAGAGTCTGATGCTCAACCAACTGCATCACCCAGGTGCCCCAGTGACAAGCCTTTTCTCATTGTCACTATAATTTAGACTTTGCATCTCATCATCACTTTCCCAAGACTCCGCTTTTTCAAAAACAAATCCCTCTATTTCCATAAATATATATATATTGTCTAGCTTGGGAGCAAATATTCTCTAACCCTTTGTTGGGCTTATAGGTGCACCTGGAAAAGCTGGGACCAGCCAGTACTCCTCCCTCGCTGACCCCCAGAAGAACTGCCCCATAATCTGCAATTTAGTCTGTTGTAAGCCCTAAAGGGAAACACGCTCAGGAAGGCCTACTGTCCCTCTTCAGCCAGCCCTGAACTCTGATGGAGGGGTCTGGAATCTGAAGTCTCTGCCCTTCCTGCTCATAACCACCCCACTCCAACTTGCTGAGGGGGAGGGGTGGCCCAGTGTTGCTGAGAGGATTCAAGAGACCCAGACACTGACATTCCTCCCAGGTCGCCCTGCCCAGTGAGGCAGTCGGCTTGCATTCAGGGCTGGATGAGGCTGAAGCTAGAAAGGCACTGGACCCAATACTTGAGGAGACATCACTTTCAGGGCTGTGCGAGTGCAGGCTCAGCCTTAAAAAGGACTGCCTCCTTACATTTTGTGCAGCCGAACCTCGGCCCCACCTTAGCCTCACCCCTCTAGACCGGCCTTAACAAGAACGCAAGACTTGGCCTGTCCGGTTTAGGGGCTGCCCCTAATGCCATATGACTCCGCCGCTTCGCAGAGTGTGGTCTGTGGACACTGGGTGGAATCTAAAATGCAGATTTCTGGGCCCAAACCCAGACTCACAGATTCAGAATTTGGGAGGTGGGGCGGGAATCTGCATTTTCATAGCCCACCGCCAGGCTCACCGCCCGCCACCCCCCTCCCCCAAACCCTCAGTTCTTGTAAACTTCTGCTACCTGACGCTGGTAACAGGCAACACAGCCTCGGGGAGCGGCCGGCTGCGGACTGAAGAGGACGACAAGTGTATTACAGCGGACACGCTTCCGCCGCCCCCCAAAACTCCACTCTTTGTCTGAGAGATGCATGACAGTGACCGTTTCATTTCTTTTCTACACGCAATCCTCCGGCACTGAGGACGCCTCGCACGTGCTCAGCCCCTGTCTAGGACCTCCACCCCTTCCCTAAACCGTCCCTGTTCGGGGACCCTTCCTCACGTGCCACCAGGCACGTAGGCAGCGCAAGAAGTGACAAGAGCCTCTCCAGGCGGGCCTGCACCACCGAGGAGAGCTAGGGCACTGAAAAGACTATTCCCAGCCCCAGTGCATGACGCCCCTGAATGACAACCTCAGCCCCGAGATGTACAGATGTACTAGCCTTGCGAGAGCGTCCCGGGATGGGTCTGCTGCCCCCTTCCGGCCGTGGGGAGCACTCCAGCTCGTTAAGGCCGGCGGTGGGGTGTGCCATTAACCTACACCCGGAGGGAGAAAGGCGGATAACCCGCCCCCCCAAGGCAAAAGCCAGGAGTTGCTGGTGTGCTGCAGGCAGGGGATCCGAAGAGAGAAGCGGAGAAAGAAGCAGGCGACAGAGAGGGGGACCTGCACTTGAAGAGGGACCCCACAGATGTAGACCGGGACCGCTGGGACCCCGGCCTGGATGAGTTCTGGATAGGGCTCTGACTCTTTCCTCAGTTCTAAAGGTGAGTCAGGACAGCCCGTGCAGCCTTTCAAGTTGGAGAAACGCTCCTAGCAGATGGTTTCTCAGAAGCATTCCGAGGAATATGGCGATGTGTTGATTTATGCTTCCTGGAAGGGAAAGGACTGCATTGTCGAGGTGCTTTTCCTAATTGTGTGAAGGGAAAGAAAACCTTAATCTTCAGGAATCGAAGGAAAATGACTTTTCTTGCGGAGGGAATTATTGGAAAGGAACAGTGGACTACAGGACGAAAGCAAATTATGCTGGACAGTTAGAAATAACTGGCTAACTACAGGGCAGTGAGTGGGGGATCTCCTTCCTACTAGGTCTCTGAGCAGGAGGCTTTGACTTTGGCCATTACAAAAGTGTCCTAGAGTTTCAAGGAAGTACATTTTCCATTTTATAGGAAGCGAACAATGAAGGACGCATAGGGAGAGGGTGGGATCACTCTGGAATACAGTAGGTATGCAGTAACTTCTGCTGAATTCATCCCTGATGGAGTAGTTAGGAGAGGAAACGTAGCATAGGCTACATAAGGAGCTACAGACAATAAAGGATTTGTGTCCGGAACACCTGAAAGGTGTGTTGGAAATATTCAATGATTCTGGTTAGCATCTGCCTTTGGAGGAACAGGGATGGAGATGGTTAATGGTTAACATTTAATGTTGCTCCAAAACCAAGCAATGAGTTGGGGTCCCCATCACATCTCATTTAGGAACGAACAGTCCTGTTTACCATGGAAATCACTAAAAATACCACCGCCAAGCAAAGATGTGCTCTTGCTTCACCTTGGAGCTTTGGGGTGAAAATAAGTAATTCTCAACACTGACCTAGCACTAAATGTCAAGAGAACTTAGACACCTATGGATACAGGATCACTGTTGAATTACGACACAAATCAGAGGTTTAAAATGAGGTAGTATTTATTAGGGATGTTAGGTATATAAGGATTTCTCAAACTCAGACCTACTGACATTTTGGACCAGATCATTCTTTATGTGGGGCCTGCCCTGCAGCTTTCAGGGTGTTTAACAGCATCCCTGCTCTCCATCCACCAGGCACTAGCCACCATCCCCGCACCCGTCATGACAATCAAAAATGTCTGCAGACATTGTCCCTGGGAGGCAAAGCTGTCCCTGGTTGAGGAGCACTGAGATACACCAACTGGAGTGAAAACTGAAAACGTGTTAAGAATGTGATTTGGTGGGGTGCCTGGGTGGCTCAGTTGGTTAAGCAACTGCCTTCGGCTCAGGTCATGATCCTGGAGACCGGGGATCGAGCCCCACATCGGGCTCCCTGCTCTGAGGGAAGCCTGCTTCTCCCTCTCTCACTCCCCCTGCTTGTGTTCCTTCTCTCTGTGTTTTTCTCTGTCAAATAAATAAATAAAATCTTTTTAAAAAAAGAATGTGATTTGGCAATTATTATCAATGAACCTCCTCGTTGTCTTTATTATCAGTCAGCTTCCAGGGGAGAAAGCAATAGGAGCTATTGTCACCATTCTTCTTAATGCAGAAGCCTATGTGAGACAAGCATTCCTCTTACTGTTTTACCTAAGGGTAGTCTTCTAAGTCACTGTTAATTCACACAGGAAAGTATTGCCCAACCCCGCTTCCCTATCTCTTCTTGTTTCAGATTTCTACCAAAAAAGAAAACTTACCAAATAAGAAGCATTTTCATTTTCTTAGCACTTAGGAACATTAGAAATTGACTAAATTGTCATTATCAACAAGATTAACATGGATCTACTCTGTTGGGCATCTGCTGTATTTGAGAAGCCCTTAGAAGAGCTTCTGTTTAAAAGGACTAGGGAAGGGGCTCCTGGGTGGCTCAGAAGTCATGGCCCCAGGATCCTGGGACCAAGCCCTGAATTGAGACTGAGGCCAGTATTGGGCTCCCTACTTAATGGGGATCCTATTTCTCCCTCTCCCTCTGCCATTCTCCCTGCTTGTGCACTCTCTGTCTCTCAAATAAATAAAATCTTTAAAAAATAAAAATAAAAGGGCTAGGAAGCATGCCATTAAGTTTTGTGAGTTTTTTCTTGTTCCCACTGTAATAGTGGGAACTTTGATTCGAACCTGTAAATTCACACAGTGAATTCTGTGAATAAAAAACCAGATTCACTACTGTGTTTTCAAATTGCAGCTTTTTGGGCTGGCACTCAAAAGATCCTTGTTTTTGCTTTGAGTTGAAATAAATCCACGTCAAATATCATAAAATGTAATTCATGAAAGGGGACAGACGACCAAAACACAAGCAATGAAAGAATGTGCAATACCGCTGGTCAACAAAAATGTAAATGAAAATCATAACTAAAATCCATTTTTACCTATTAAGATAATACAAATGCTTTAGTCTTTCTGACACCAAATGCTGGCTAGGATATGATGAAACTGACACTTTCATGCATTGCTTGTGGCACCCTAAGTGGATATGACTCTTTGAAAATTAATTTTATCTCAAAAGGCAAAAGTTGCTCTCTCTTTTAAATTCAATAATCCCACATCTAATTATTTATTCTAGGGAAGTACCTAATGTATGGAAAAAACAATTTTTTAAAAAGATTTTTTATTTATTTGACAGAGAGAAACACAGCGAGAGAGGGAACACAAGCAGGGGCAATGAGAGAAGGAGAAGCAGGCTTCCCGCCAAGCAGGGAGCCCGATGTGGGACTCGATCCCGGGTCTCCGGGATCATGACCTGAGCCGAAGGCAGTGGCTTAACCAACTGAGCCACCCAGGCGCCCCGAAAAAACAATTTTCAAGAAAAGATATGTCTTCCAGGATTAGTCAAAATAATAAAAAAAATTCTAAGTAAATAACCAACATGAGATGTGGTTAGTATAGATTGATATATATTCTGCTCTGTGGAATGTGATAGAACTATTAAAATGATGGTTATAAAGTCCACATAATAACAAAGGAATTCTTTTTTTTTTTTTTAAGATTTTATTTACTTAATGGACAGAGAGAAACACAGCAAGAGAGGGAACACAAGCAGGGGGAGTGAGAGAGGGAGAAGCAGGCTTCCTACCGAGCAGGGAGCCCAATGTGGGACTCGATCCCCGGTCTCCAGGATCATGACCTGAGCCGAAGGCAGTCACTTAACCAACTGAGCCACCCAGGCGCCCCTAAGAGAAGGAATTCTTACGTCAAAGTGTGAATGAAGTGTGAGTTTAATGTGCCTGCTGAACACAGCCCTCTAGTCGTGTGTGTGCACGTATATATATACACTTGAAAGAAAAGCCCCAAAATGCTAACAGTTGGTGGGCAAGGTGTTCTGCAGTCATTTATAATGACAAATGGTTTTCTTTTCCATATGATCTAATTTTCCT
Source organism: Spilogale gracilis (assembly GCA_004023965.1). Taxonomy (NCBI): domain Eukaryota; kingdom Metazoa; phylum Chordata; class Mammalia; order Carnivora; family Mephitidae; genus Spilogale; species Spilogale gracilis. The sequence continues at coordinate 3,144 of PITA01014845.1, read as the reverse complement.
GTTAGTTTACTTCCATAATTTTAAAGAAAACTTTCTAAAAGAGAAACCGAGTATCTCCTCACCACCATCACATCCTGTCTCCCCTTTTTGTTTCTCTACTCTGGTCACTGGTTTCTGCTTATCTACACCCTTCAGGCTACTTTTTCTTTCCAAAATTACTTCAATTTTTTCAGTTATAAAAGTAAAACCTGCTCATGGGTAGCAAAGTAAGGCAGGATTAGGGTATACAGTAGAAATGAAAATGCTTCCCACTGATGCCTCCAGCCCTTTCTTCCAACCCTCCTACCGTGACCCTGGCTCTGACTGGCTCTCCAGGGGCAGCGGTTATGAACCTGGAGTGTGTCTGCTGCCGAGCTTTTCCTCTGCATTTATATATACACGTGCGCAGTGTTTACACAAATGAAATCGTATTATACGCACCACCCTGCCCACTCTGGTTGTGACAGGCTCTGCCACATTTCCCTCCAAAGAAGTGACACCAACAGTGTACCCTTAGCTGTTTCCCTTTGTCCTCACTAAGATCCTAAACTCGATCTTTGCCAAGCTGATAAGCGAGAAATGATAGCTCACAGCTGTTTTAATTAACATGTCATTCCTCACCAGTGAAGTTGAACACAATTTCCCAGGTCTGTGGGCCGGCTCTTGGGGCTCCGCATGGGGATTCCATCTTCCTTTTCTGGCTGGCCACCAGAGCTCAGCTGCGAGGTCACAGCCACTGGTCTCTGCAGGAACGTTCTCGATGGCATGACAGAGTTAGTAGCACACATCATTCTCTTTTAGTTTTCATCCATCTTAACAGCTAATGAAAATAAAGGGCAGGAGGGAATAAGAATTGCCCCATTTATAAAATGATCTAAATCCCTCTATCTTGTGTTGGTTTCTTCTGTTGGATACTACTTCATTGGGTCTGATACTGTTACCAATAAGGATAGCTATGGTTTTTAAACTGATGTTTCTACCCCTATTTGCAGTTAGTGACTAAAAAGATCAGTCAATTTGGGATGTTTGCATTAAAAAATTTCTCAGGGGGGGGGGGCGCCTGGGTGGCAAAGTGGGTTAAAGCCTCTGCCTTCGGCTCAGGTCAGGATCTCAGGGTCCTGGGATCGAGGCCCGCGTCGGGCTCTCCGCTCAGTGGGAGCCTGCTTCCTCCTCTCTCTCTGCCTGCCTCTCTGCCTGCCTCTCTGCCTACCTGTGATCTCTCTCTGTCAAATAAATAAATAAAATATTCTTAAAAAAAACAATTTCTCTGGGCAGCCCTCTGCTGTTTCCTGCAGTGAACACTGTTCAGGTTTCCTGGGAAATTAACGCATGTGCTTCCTGCCCCATGCAGTGGCCCAAGGTACAAATTTTGTGTTGTTATAACGTGACACAGTCAAGTGCGGGTGGTTTCCACAAAGCTGTTGTAGATTTAAAAACTGAAATATCTTGGGTTGTACATATGACAGGAACCATTCAACTCCACGCACAAGGCTGAACACTTCTCTCTTATTTCTCCTCCCTCTGTTATTTCCCTTTTCTGAGGTAGGAGGAGAATGTTATGACCCCTGCGTAGAAGTGAAGTCAACACCAACCCCTGAGAAGAAAAGTCCACCAGCTTCTCAATGAGATTTACCTCCTGCATCCGTGGCGCCTAGGGCCTATGTTAGTGAAGTTCACAAGCTCTAGAACTCTAAAGGCTGTCTGGGAGGGCAGGAAGAGAGACATGTAGGGACTGGTGACATGGTCTCTAGGGCGGTCAGGGGTAGAGGGAGTGGGGTTTCTCTCCCCTCAGACCTTCCAGCAGACACAGATGACAAGACTTTCCCAGAGCAAGGCCTTTGTGTCTACACGAGACATACCTGTTCTCTACCTCAGAAGGGCGAGGAAAAGAATTGTCCGTCCTGGTTAGGAGCCCGGCTCAGCCAGTCCCCCTCCTGCCCTGTTAGAGACCTGGGCTTGTCCTCAGGTGCAAGATGGTTGTTTTTCTAGATATGGTTTTAAGTGGGTTAGCTTATATGGTTTCCCTGTGGTATTTGACCTCGATAAGCGTGGGCACCAACAATTAGTCTGTAATTCACTCAATCACCATGATGGGGGAGGGGGGCTACTTTCTATTTAACAAAAGGGCATGCACTTGGGGAACCCTATCAGGCCAGAGAGGCCGTCTAATTTCGTGTCTATCTGTGGAAAGCTGAACAAATGATGCAGGAGGAGGCTGTTGCTTACCCTCGGCTGCAGTTTTCCCGATTTGCTGTGTGTAAGGACCCCACGTGTGGTGGTTTTTTGCAAGCATACTGTGGAAAAAATGAAGCCTGGTGAAGAGACAGTTGACAAGTAGTTCATGGAATCGTCAAATAGATATTGAAGACCTACTTTACCAGGAAGACAGACTCACACACGTCTTCCACACTTGCTTCCGGAAAGGCAGCATCAAGAATCTGGATCAGCAGCAGGCCGTGTGGGAACCATCTAGCTCTGCTGCAGGATTGGGGGCAAGGAGCCCTCGTGCAGGCTCTGCTGCTTTGCACCCTGGGATCATCCCGCTGGGATCAGAATTACCAAAGTGGGTTTTGTCTGAGTGAGAGCAGGCATCGTGAGTTTGGCTGATCGTCAGAGACCTGAGTTCCTGCCTAGCTCTGTGACCTCGAGCAAGTTCTCCACTCCTCTGACCCTCCGTTTCCTCATCTGTAAAATGTGGAAAGTAAGACTGTGCATCTGTGGGACCAACAGAGAGGGCAGGCCAACCTCCTTGCAGCCCTCGACTGGCACTAGGAATCCTTTCTCTCCAGGTTTTCTTGTCTTTCCTCCTGCTCTGTGGCAGGGAGGCGCGACCTTGGAGGTCACAGGGACCAGATTTCAGGCAGAGTCATGAGGTCTCATTTCAGATCCCCGCTCCCCCTCTCATTTGCTGAGTGATTTTGAACAAACCAAATCTCAGTTCTTTCTGTGAAATGGGACACACCTGCGTCACGAGGGCTGGGGAGGGAAGTGAGGTCACGTGTGAAAGCCCTTGGCGGAGGGCTGGCGCTGTGCCTCGAGGGGACACTGACCCCCAGTCGCACCCCCACCCTGGCCCCTCCTTGCTCTAAAGGGGGTCCTGCCGACACCCGGCCAGACTGTGAGTGGGACACGCCCGGAAGCAAAGTGGTAGGAACCACAGCCCCA
>PITA01014844.1:0-52142 GCA_004023965.1 Spilogale gracilis | reverse complement strand
CTTTCTTTCTCTCTCTCTATTATCTCCTTCTTCCTTCTTTCCTTCCTTCCTTCCTTCCTTCCTTCCTTCCTTCCTTCCTTCTTTTCTTTCTTTCTCCTACCTTACCTTTTCCTTCCCTCCCTTCCCTCTTCTCCCCCCTCCCCTCCCCTTCCTGTGAAATTTCAACAGACATCAGTAGAGTTACTGAAGGAAGGACAAGACAAGTAAGTTACTCCTATTGGTAATTCTGCCTTGCAGAACACTTTCTTGGATGTTTTCTTAAAATCTTTCATACTAAACACATGCTTCTGAATCCCTCCTGTGGACCTCACAAATACTGAGGAACACAATTTGATCAGACTGGATCAGACCACATTCAGATGTAATCTAATAGGCTTGCTCTAGCTCTTCATAGAAGAATCACAACATGCAACGGATTTAAAGAACACAGTAGCAAACTCAGGGTTTGAGCAGGAAGCCAATCAAATTACCCAGGAGAGACCATCCTAAAACAGTCTCATCAAGGAAATAATTTATTTGGGTTGTTCAAGCTTTCTATTTCTCTACTACTTACATTTGCTTTTTAGAGCTAAAATTCCACATGTTTCTCCATTAGAATGATCATTTCAAAACCCAATTGAAATTCCCTGAAAAATAGCTGGTCTGAAAATGGTATGTGTAAACACAGCAGGGAGAGGAACTCTTTGATTTATGCTTGCTTCGTGCCCTTTATTCTGAATTTTCTGAAAACTTGATTGCTATATTTCCCTGCATTTTTATAGACCATTTCAGTTAACCAAGAGGATTTCCCTGTACTGATTAAACTGATCCTGTGAGGTAGGTAAAACAGAAGAGGCAGCTAGGGTGAAGTCAGCAATTGCTGCAGGTAGATCCCAGAACTCTGTGTTTATTCAACTCAGTGGTTCTGCTTCCATAAGAAAGACTTGTTTTATCGGTGCTTGCCCATCTCCATGATGTTTGTCTTGCTTGTCCCACTTTTCTGTGACTTGGGAAATTTGGAACCAAGTATTCCTATTAGAGCAGAATATAATAATGTATCACTGACGGTTTCCAAATGACACTGAATGATGAGAAAAGGTAAAATATGTCATTCCTGAATGATGGGAAGAGATAAAATGTATTCTCAAGGAAGGGAAAGTTATATGATGTATATTTTAAAAAGTAGCTAAATATTTAACATTTCAGGAGGAAAGCTTCTGTTCCTTCAGATACACTTAGCATGAACCTCTTTATTGCCTAATAGCATATAAATTAATTATATCCTTTTTCATGTTAATAATAATAATTATAGTTGCCATTTATTAGTTGCCTACTATTTATGGTGATAGATGTTAATCACCAAGACAGCTCCACAATTAAATATTAATATCTCTGATTTATAGGTGGAGCTTGTATTATTCTTGATGTTTTCTAAAAAGTTACTTTTTAAAAAATCTTTTTCCCATTTATCCTCCATAAGCTCTTTACTCTTTGGCCTAAAACACAGTCTGACTTCTCTATCCTGAAATATTCCTTTCCCTGATTCTAATTCACTTCCAAACTAACTCCCCCCTTTATTGCTAGGATCCTTTTTTTTTTTTTTTTTTTTTTAAGATTTTATTTATTTATTTGACAGAGAGAGCAAGCACGCACAAACGCAGGGATTGTCAGGCAGGGGGAGAAGGAGAAGCAGTCTCCCTGCTGAGCAGAGAGCACTATGTGGAGCTCCATCCCAGGACCCTGAGATCATGACCTAAACCAAAGGCAGACGCTTAACTGACTGAGCCCCCAGGTGCCTCATTTATAGCTAGTATCTTCACTACAGTTTCACAATACACTCAGCTCTCTGATTTCCCCCTGTTCTCCTCAACTGATAAGGCTCCTTAGAAATAACAGTGATCTTCTAGTGGACATATTTATGACTTTAATTCATAAAATTATTGAACACCTTCTATCGTGATTCCCAAGTCTGTATCCTCAAGTCTCAATTCTTAATTAGCTCCTAAGTATCCCAGCGCAGCTACGCTTCCTGTAACACAGTCTCAGCCGGAAGTGACCTCTCTACCTCCTTTTCCAAAGCTCCTTTTCTCCCTTTACTCAGTTTTGAGTAATAATTCACTTCTTAAACTCTATCACTTCCGTGTTAGTTGTGCACTTGTTTTCACGATCTCTTCTCTTCCCAAAGCTGCTGAGTCAGCGTCCCGAACTGTGGTCCAGGACTATAATAATAGCTTCCTAATTGGTGTATTGACTTCCAGTCTCTTGGTTTTCAATATGATATGATTCATAGCACCATCACACTTCTCTACTTAAACAAAGAGTGAGGTTGACAATTTCTTTTATCAAACGCCCACACTGTCTGCTATTACGTAGAGAGTGAAATACAGAATATTCAGCTTGGCATTGAGGGGTATTTTTTTATCAGGTCACCAAAAACCTCCCTAACCTCCCTAACTTCAGGCATCCAAGTGTTTAAATTATCCTTTGAATTGCACCTACTTTTCTACCTTCCTGATTTTATTTATATTATTTGCTTATAGGGTTTTATTCCCTTAGCCCTTCTCAAATTGTCTATCACAACTTACTCATCTCCCAAGACCTAGTTAAATCTCTTCTGACATTCATATACTTCTGACCCCAATATAGTGCATACTGCATTGAATAAAATTGAATAAACTTTTTTAAAAATGAATACATTTGAACAGTGGAAAAATTGTTTTTGGCAAGGTGACAAGAATCTATGCTAGGAGTTGGTTGCCAGTGGAACACTTGTGATTTTAAAAGCACTTTAAGAATGAATACAGTTAATCTCTACCTGGAACCTTCTATTACTCAGATTAAGAATTCACCATAAATTTTTTCAAATGTATTCATTTTGAGATACTGATGTGGAAGTTTCAGAGAATAAAATTTAAAGATATTTCATAATATTTATACATATATTTATATTTACAGTAAAATATTTCCATATTTGTATATCCTTAATATATATTTGAGATTAATGATAAAATTGCCTGATTGTATAATTTTGACACACAAAATTGTTTTCTACCTTTTAGAACTGAGTTTGAGGTTTAAAAATGGTAGTAGAGGTGCCTGGGTGGTTCAGTTGGTTTAGTGGTTGGACACTTTCAGCTCGTGTCATGATCTCAGGGTTGTGAGATCGAACCCTGCATTGAGATTCTCTCTTCCTCTCCCTCTCTGCATCTGCTTTGCTCTCTTAAAAAAAGAGAGAGAGAGAAAGGGAGAGAGAGAGAGAGAAAGGAAAAAGAAAACAGTAGTAAATACATGCTGAGATAGAGTATACTCTGACAGAGAAAAGTTTTGTTTTGCAATGAAAACTCAGTCTAAAGTTTCACTGGAGAGCTAAATCTACTGTACTTACATTCCACATATTATAAAAATGTATATGCTACTTTCATTATTAAAATAGTAAATAGATATCACAAATAATATGTAAAAGCAATCAATACAACTGAAAATTTCCTCACTGGCCCCCTTTTCCCCTCATCATTAGGTGATGAATAATTTAAAATACCAAATAAATGATTCTTTCCACTAAATTGTATCTCCATGGATAGAGATTCTCCACTTATCACTTTACTCACTTCTTTCTATCATGCATTCACTTAGTATAGACAGTTGTTGTTGTTGTTGTTGTTTTTTAATATTTTATTTATTTGACAGAGAGAAACACAGCCAGAGAGGGAACACAAGCAGGGGAAGTGAGAGAGGGAGAAGCAGGCTTCCTGCCAAACAGGGAGGCCAATGTGGGACTTGATTCTGGGTCTCTGGGATCATGACCTGAGCCGAAGGCAGTCGCTCAACCAACTGAGCCACCCAGGCACCCCAGTATAGACAATTAAAAAAAAAAAAAAATATATATATATATATATATATAACTTTATATATATATAACTTTGTATTCAGCAGCAGTAGTTTATGACTCTGGATTCTAGTTTTAGATATCACCAAGTTATCTTGAACAAAGCATTTAATTAGACTGTAGTGCTGTTTCCTCATCTATGGTAAGTTAGATGTGAAGATGATGCTATGAAGAATAAACTGGTCTTAGCAAAAGTCTGAAACGTTTCATCAAAATGTGTGTGTGTGTGTGTGTGTGTGTAGCAAGAAACATTTAGTAGATGGTCTTATACACTCTTCCAGTGTTCTCTACAATTACACAACGGCATTCTCAAGCAATTACTGTCATACTTGTCCAAAGCTTGTCTTATAAATTGTCACGTGATCATTTTATGCAGAATGCTGGTCACAGTGGGGCAGGGTGGGTGCTAGAAGTTGAGCTCCCATTTCTCATGTTCTTTCCTCAAGGACCAAGATCCACTGATTTTGCAAGGCAATTTCTGTTTACTGGTAGTCTGGGGGCCTTGCTAATTAGCAGTTAGCTATAAGGAATGCAGGGGTTAGCTGACATTAAGTAGGACTCTGTGTGATGTCTTAGCTCAGTGTTAAGTTGAAAGAGGGCTTAGGGAATAATCACTGTACAGACTGTTTTCTGGAAATTATGTTAAAACCTTTATTAGTACTTTAAGGCCAGAATCATGTTTCCATTAGTCTTTGTAGTCTTAGTCTCATTTATGGAAAGTTTAATAGCAATTTCCAACACAGTCACTTTCAAAGGACATTTTCAGAACCTTCTTATGACATTTCTCTTCTTGATTTCTTCATTCGCTCTATTTTCCATTTCAGAGGTTTTACATTTTCTAAGGGACCCATAACCCCATATTCTCAATTGGGAATTGAGGGTGGAGGATAGAGAAAATGAAGCTGAAAGAATTAGAAATGCATTCTCCACAATCCAATTTCTACAATTAAAATCATTTCTTCCTGCAGCCTTAATTTGTCATTATGACTCTATACCCAGGGTTAGATCTTCTGGTTTCTACTACAAAGTCATCAAGATTCCTTCCCAGTTTTATGTATTAACTTCTAGCATATTCCGATTCCCCATTCCCTGAAACAGTATTGAGCCATATCTGAGCCTAGTGCTCCCACCATTTCATGTTCCAATTAATGGCGAACAACAAAGAACAGTCCAGCCCTGTTTTATTTCCCAATAAAATCCACTTCTACCTTTCCTCAAAGACTCATCTCCATCTTGATGACTCCTATATGGCTAACAGGTGGCTCTCTGGTTCTTCTGCTTCTCTAAAACCCAAGGTCCCCTTCCTTTTTCTTTTTTTTTCTTTAGAGATGTTCTTTATTAATAAATATATGAACATTTTTCCTCATTACTTCCTTATTTATCCTGAATAAAATCCTCTCCTTAAACATTTTCTCTATTACAGCATTTTATCTTCTATAGCTACAAGAAAGTTAAATTAAAAAAACAAACAAACAAACAAGGTCTTCTGAACACATCTGCAACCAAAAAAAAACCTTTAGCCTTCAGGTGTCATTTTGAACATCAAGAAAACAACAATGGGAAAAGGATAAATAACAGAGAAGAGTAAGATATGGAAATTGCCAAATGATTGGTATAGAAAGCATTTGAGAAGATACAATGACACATGATATAATGTATGTAAAGAACTAAGCAAAATACATAGCATTTAGTGAGTGATCAATATATGATATCTGGGAGCATCATCTCTAAATCCTAGGGAGAGCACCAGGGAGAAGAAATATAAATGCTACCTGACAGGAAAGGAATTTTACTCAGATGAACTAAGAGAAAGCTCTAGAGGACAGAATTCTAGATGGTAAGGATAGGAAAAACGAAGATACTGAGAAACAAGCTCTATAGCATAACAACTGTAGAGCTGCTTAATTACAGCTATGCCTTTCATTGTATTTTAAGAATAGCACAAGCTTATCAACAACACTGGACAACTAAAGCAGTGATTCTCCGGGGGGGTGATTACAAAGGTGGATTTGCAGTTTCAAAAGAACGTGAAGATTCTTCTAGTTCTTGTCTCATGAAATCTACAGGATTTAGTAAATAGCTTGTAGGGTTGGTTGGAAAGAAATGTGTATATGTTGGTGACAGAGAATAAAGGTTAGTATATATCCGTGTAAGGAGTGTGGACTGCAGGCAAAGGGAAGGGAGGATAAGATTTGGGGGGAGGGGAATGGAGAGTGATGCAGCAGGGATATATACATGTCAGTTAGCTAACTAGGTTGGATGGAGGGAGGAGCGAGTCAAGGCAAGGAAACCAATTGCGAAACTCAGAATACTGAAAATGTCTAAAACCAACATACTCACCTGAATGTCTTGACAATTTATAACTGACAATGCTATTGCAATTTAGAGCTCAACTCTAGTGTTCAGTTGCCAATTACTGAGTAACAAAATAACTCACAACTTACGCTTCGTGATTCTGTCGGTCAGGTATTCCAAAATGGCACAAGAAAAGCTCAGCTGGAATGATTTGAATTTCTGGGGTGACACAACATCTAAGGACTGGAATTATTTGGAGGTTTTTTCACTCCTTTTTTTTTTTTTTTAAGGATTTTATTTATTTATTCGACAGGCAGCGAGATCACAAGTAGGCAAAGAGGCAGGCAGAGAGAGAGGAGGAAGCAAGTTCTCTGCGAGCAGAGAGCCCGATGTGGGCCTGGATCCCAGGATCCTGAGATCATGACCTGAGCTGAAGGCAGAGGCTTTAACCTACTGAGCCACCCAGGCTCCCAGTTTTTCACTCATTTTGGCACGTGAATGAGAATGATTGGAAGCCTATCCTGAGCTGGGACTGTGGACCAGAGCTCTTAATTCAGCCGTGATCTTCATGCAGCTTGGACTTCTCAGAATGTGGGGTCCTGCACACATGGGCTCTGTGGTGAGCAAGTGAGTGTTCCAGGAGACTAAGGCAAAAGTTTCAAGGCTTCTTCTGATCCTCTCTCGAAGGCAATATCATGCTATATCATTTCCTCTCCCATCATTTTAATAAAAGCAGTCACCCAGATTCAAGGGATAGGAGCAAAGGCATCGCCTCTCAATGATCAGAATGGCCAAGGATTTGAGGATAAGCTTTAAAACTGCCACATATAGGTGATAACAGAAAAACATCTTAGATATTGAATTAAAGCAGTTTCTGTAACTGTTTTCAAAGAATGTACTAAGAATTGCATACGACTTACTTTTTATATTACTCAGCTCTAGAATAGTCAGAATTAAGAGGCATATACTGGACATGTGACATGAGCAATGCCAACGGAACAGAAACAGAATTGTTAATCAACAATTGAAAACTATGTTTTTAATTCAAAATCATCCTGTGAGGAGCTCAAGAGTTAAAAGAGATACCATTTAAAAGACAGTGTGAAATTTCTTAGAAATGCATGTTTGAGAACATGGCTGGCCCTGGAATTCAAAAACTCATACACATTAAAAATAATGCAATTAATTATCCAGATGTTTTCAAAAGTTAGCGTTCGTTAATGCTCTCACAATATCACCAGTCACTGGATTAAATTTTTTTAAGTTTAGATATTCTGAGTTGCAAATGTAGGGAGAGGATGGGAATCACCCTTAAGACAGCTTATCACCATATGTTGCGTTTGGGCATGAAAAATGAGAATAACCTAAACCTTCACCGAGACAGGTAAAAGGTTCCCATCAATGGCCATTAAGTTTGAGTAATTGGGTTTTAAAGAGACAACTCCTAGTGTTGCTCTTTAGGAAACCTCCACAGCGACTGTACTTTAGCTGCAGGTTGCACAATCCAAAGCAACAGCGCAGCTTTGGCCCCACTCAGCCCCGCGCCTGTGTCACCACCGCTTGAACCCCCTCTATGGTATGCATCTGTTACCAATTCTCTTTCAAAGAGCATCTGCTGCCAGAGGAGGCAAGCTTTTAATATGTTGATTTATCATTGTCAGATACAGGATTTTATTGCTTGCATTTGAATATTGTATTTAAGGTGCTTTTGTGATTACAGATGTTTTACATATAAATTGCTTTATATTAGAAAAATCTTTTTTTCAGTATTTTTAAGGAAACTTCACATTCATGTGTTTTACATTTTAATATCTTCTTCTGCATTGCTGAGTGCTTGTGAATTGCTTTCTGTCTGTAATGGCAGTCTGTATGAGCAACAGCATCTGTGACTGTTGTTGCTTCAGAGGAGAAAATTAAATGTGGGTCTGTTTTTTCTTTCCTAGGGAGCCAGAATTGTTTAATTACTAAGGAAACCTTTGATTGTCATTTTACCCCCAAAAGGGACAGAGCAGGTCACTACATAAAAATAGCTTCCCACGCCATAACCTTTGTAAACCAGAAGCTATGTCAAGTTTCCACAGTTTTCTCTCGTTCGATTCTGTAGTCTTAAAATAATCTGAAGTCTGTGGGAAGGCAGTCTTTGAAATAATAGCACCATCTACTGTCTGATCTGGAAATCATTCATCACGGTAAAGAAGGAAGATGATAGAGACGGGGTGGGGGGGAAGGTGCTCTGACTGGTTTAATGATACAGCACTAAGGAAATAATGTATAATGGAAAAATGTGAAAATTCTTATCTAAAATAGGAAAGCAAGATGAATCACATCTGGAGTTAGTCGCATTAAGTAAACATTGTGTAATATTCCTTTTCATCTAGAACGTTGATGTATTAAAATTTATAATTAGGGCAATGACTATATCACCATCATCATCATCATCATCATTTTAACTTCTCAGTCTCTTTAAATTTATTTTCTATTCATCTAGATGAGGGTGAGGAGTGGGAGAGGTAAACTAAAAAGAAATATCTTGGAGAAATCCCTTCTTCTTAGCAATGCATCATGATGTGAGGGTAATTGCTTCATTTCTGAGAGGAGCGCCAGCCAGCTCTCAGGGAACACCTCACATAGTGGGAGTTGCTAGGAGGCCTGATTGTTCCCTGTCCTCAAATCCTTTTCCCAAAGGAGTAATGTTATTTCATTAAAGAAACTCAACTGTCTGGATAAATGATCATGGAAAGGATGTCTCAGGGCTCTCATAAAAATAAGCTACTAGCTATTTGAAGAACATAGTGTGAAATTCAGGACATTCTCCAAAATCCTCCTTCATGCTGATTTCTTTCAATGAGCCAGAGGTCAGTTGTCACTCTGCCTCATGCACAGTTATTTCCTTAACCTCATAGCTCCCAGAGAACTGTTTTACCTCCCACACATATATTGCAGACTGTATATGACTCTTCCTTCCCCCGAACTAGCATCGAGTTATTCCATATACAGCGGGATCTTTATGCTTTCTGTCCAGTTTATTATCTCTTTTCTAAATCAATTCAGAAGGTTTATTTTCTCTATTTGGCCTTCTGCTTCCTTTCTTCTCACTTCCATTCTACTTTATTTATTTATTTTTTTTATTTCACAAGAAGGCCTGAATAGAAAGTCCTCATTTTAAAAAATGTTTTTATTTCTACAGTTTTTAATCATCAGTGTCCTTTGCATAAAAGAATCAGGAAAAACATATATCCTCCTGATTGAATTTTCTTATTCTGGTCTTTTCTTTTTCTTTTTCTTTTTTTTTTTTTTTTTTTTTTTTTTTTTTTTTTTTTTTTTTTTTTTTTTTTTTTTTTTTTTTTTGAGATGCCAGAAATATAACAAGGAAATAAACAATGACATTTTAAAATGTCAACTCTGATCCTATACTTATTTACCAAATAGGTGTTAATTCTCCCCTATCTGTCAAGATATATGAAACATCAGTCCTACCTTCAGAGGAGCTTACAGTCAACTAAATCTTTATCCTCCTGTGTTTTTTAAAAGGTTCTTCATTTGTTCCTCTCCAATGTGGAAGCTAGATACTGACTAACTGCTTAATTTTCTACTTAATCTAATCTTATCTCAGGTATTACTATAAATCATAGTAAGACAATATTTTGAGAGATTAGCTGTATTTTTATTCACTGGGCAAAACCATGGCTTTAGTTATGCACTATACAGACAGGAAGAGTGGATATAGGCGGCAGACAATAAGAATAACAACAACAACAAAGTCACTTGAGTTGGCAGATACATTTTCTTAAACTCATGGAAGGAAACAACAACAGTGAAGGCCAACACATTTAATTCATGGGGCTAGGGGTATTCTTTGTTTGTTTGTTTGTTTCCTAAATAAGAAGAAGGCATTTTGGAGACAAAGGTCCAAACTCCACAGGAAGTAGGGTAGTAAGATCGCCAATAATGGATTTGGGTAACGGTGATGCATAATAATTTATTAAGTGCTAGGGTTATAGACCCTTGGCTGCAGGGATGAAAGTGAGAATTAGAAGCGGTGGCAGGGCTGGGACTAGAGTGTAGTGAGCAAGACACCTGGATTAGGTGCAAAATTTAAGGGACACCAAAGAACCAGTATTCAAGATAAGTAATAGTTTCTTGCAATCTTCTTCCAAAATATCAAAATTAATTATCCATGAAATAATCTGGAAATAATCCATGGTGAATGAAATAGAAAACAGTTTTAGAGGGACCATATGAGTAGGTGATGTCTCTGAAAGGTCCAGAGTCATGACTGTATCCTACGTGAGTCTCGGGAGAGGGCTGTCATGGTGGAAACCATAGATGCATTTGGAATGGCCTAAGGAGTAGTAAACTTTTGCTCGGGAGCACCCCCTACCTTGCCTCATAGTTCAGGGCTCTCTAAGGGTTTTGTAGAAGCCATGCACCTCTATAGGAGCAGTTTGTTGGTTTCAGGGAAAGCCTCCTACTAAAATCCCAAACTGCATCATCAGGGAGGGTAAACAGCTAGGGGCTTTATGAAGTTCAGAAGTGTTGAAATCATCCAGATGAAACAAAGATCCCAAGCCTGGGAGAAGGAGGACTTAGATGGGATGGACCAAGAAATTGGTTGTGCTGCAAGGGACATAGGGTCATCAGCAGAAGCCAAACTTATGAGAACATAATAAGAGAGGGTACAGAGAAAGGTATGCAAAGAATGCCTAGGACACATGTAATCCCCCCTACACCTCAAAAGTAAAAACACCATGACAAAAAGAAAGAAAAGAAGAGCTATGTATTCGACTCGATTGTTACAGAGGAGTGGCAGAATATGCTACCTCAAAACATGCCTCTTGGCATAAGGATATTTTGAGCTGATATCTGAAAAATAGACACAGAAAAAGCTCTGAAAACAAAGTTGAGGTTACCTTTTTTATAAGGGAAAGCTATATGTATACACAAAATTTACTTTTGTAAGGGTGTCTTCTTCTCTGTGCCAGGAAGAGTAGGACCACTAAATCAAAAGAAACTCTCATCTGGGCGCCTGGGTGGCTCAGTTGGTTAACCAACTGCCTTCGGGTCAGGTCATGATCCCGGAGACCTGGGATCGAGTCCCACATCGGGCTCCCTGCTCGGCGGGAAGCCTGCTTCTCCCTCTCTCACTTCCTTTGCTTGTGTTCCCTCTCTCACTGTGTTTCTCTCTGACAAATAAATAAATAAAATCTTTAAAAAAAAAAAAAAAAAGAAACTCTCATCAGTGAAGAAGGCATGACCTTAAGTCTCCATAATAAATCTTACATTTGTTTATTATACTTTTATTGGTCATTTCCCCATAACTGGCCTCCCCCGCACCCTTCACTTTTCTGTCTTTAGTTGAAGATGGAATTTAAGCCTGAATTCTAAGCTGCTTCTGAGAGTTACTTGTTTTTCCTTAGGTATCTTGCATGTATACATCAGGTATACACACTAATAAATTTTATTTGTTTTTCTCTTATTAATGATTTTGTTACAAGTTTGCTGGATAAGAACTAAGAGGGGTAAAGAGAAATACTTTTCTCCTCCTGTACATTAACTGAAGGAGACTAAATTTTAAGTGGTCAGTGACTGTGAATAGAAATGAGGTTTTAAAAGCTAAATTTAGTTTATTTTTAGAAAGTCTAAAACAATTTTTTATTCCATCTGGTAACCAAAAGTATGGTCCTTGGAGCATCAACATCAGCAACACCTAAATGCTTATTGGAAGGGCAGGTCTTGGGCACCACAAGAAGCTATAAAGAAGAATCTACATTTTAGTCAGATCCCTACCATGAGGAAAATAAAACAGTTCTTCTAACAAAGGCTACTCCATATTAATGTAAAATAAGAAAGAGCCAAAGAGTCTGCACGTCTGTGAGTGGGGTAGTCTTTATTTTAATATTAAGTATTATTAGAGTTCCATGCATGTATGTTAGTGTGTATAATAGGGAAAAATAATTTTCCCTCTACTCTTCTAGATTCTTGGCTAAGACCTCTCATAATAAAAGACAGATTAGTAAGAGAAAAACAATTAGAATATTAAACAATATGTATACTTCATGTATATGGTGATATCCAGGAAAGATGAGTAAATTCTAAGGAATATCCCAAACCACCACCTTAAAAGCTATCTTTAAAGACAAAAGAAAAAAGTTGGGGGATAGGGAAGCCAGTTAAGGGAAGTTAGCCAGAAAAACATAGTAAGCAAGAGTAAGTTTTGTTTTTCAGATTTAAATGCATGTTTTCTCCATTAGAAATTTTCTGTTCATTTAGTCACCCTTCTCTGCACTCTCTAAGAAGAAGAGGAAGACACTCTTAAAATAGAGAGTTCCCTTATATAGGCCAATTTCCTTACAAAAGAGTAACTACCAATTGTTAACCTTGTTTTCGGAGATTCTGCTGTTTGCTTTTTCTCAAAGATAATAGCCTCACAATAATTCTTATGTCAAAAATGCATATTTTGGGATAGCATATTCTGCTACTTTTCATGTGAAAGTGACTATAAAGTCTGGACAAAATTTCACACATATTTATACACAAGCAGAAGAGAGGACAATTGAAACTTCCCTTACTCCCTTGAGAGACAGGAGGATAAACTTTGTGATTGTGTTGTCTATGCCTAGAAAGCCTCCTGAACTAATTCTGAGGTAAATTCTGAGGTAAGTGCCAGGGGTCAGAAGGCCCGGGAACTTGCATTGTAAAATTAAAAGCCTAAGCTTTTAGATTTGACCCTTCATGTTCTTAAGGAGATACCCTACAATAGTGGGTTCCTTCTCCAAAAAGAAATTTATCATTTTGCCCCTTACAATGCACAATTAGTACTCAAATCCACATTTCGGAAGCATTATTACATTACATTCACAGCCTTAGTCAATACCTAAGTCTGTGACTACAAATATGACTTTATTGTTTCAGTCATCTTTCTTTCATGATTTCTGGGAGGTTTCCATTACAGTGATGAGACAGTGATTTAGAATTAGGTCAGCTAACTTTTTGTAAAAAGCCTAGATAGTAAATATTTTAGGCCATACAGTTGGTTTTGCAACTACTAATCACTGCCATTGCTACACAAAAATAGCCACAGAAATGAGCAGGGTCATATTCCGATAAAACTTTATTGACAACAATAAGCAGCATGCCAGGTTTGGCCCACAGAAGACAGTTTTTTGGATTCTGTTTTAGAGTGTCCTCTGGAATGATTCTTCTGAATATAAGGCAGTGGTAGCTAAGAAATAAGGTTTGTCACTCCTCTAAGGTCATTTCCTCATAATGCCTAAATTCTCTGGCAGTCTTTTACATACAGCCTCTGCTGTTATAAAATTATGTATTTCTATGCTGAGTGGTCTTAGCATACACGAGGGCACGGCTTTGTTTTTCTCAACCTAGTTTATAGCATATTAAAACACTTCAAATACTCCTTACTTATACCACCAATGAAATTCCTTGCTCTCTACCTTATACATGTTATGGGTGGATCTGTGGCATCCTTAAATAAATACAGAAGTAAATTTCAGGCATTACATAATAAAGTGTGGCAATTATGAAACACTTGAAAAATAAGAGCTTAATATTAAATAATAAATAGTACTAGTAGTATCTTTTGAATATATAATGATTTCACATGTCTCCTGTGCTCCTTTGTCCTTTGATTGTTAAATAACTAGGCCAGGCAAATAGGAAAAATATTTTGGGGGCTTTATAAATTGAATGAGATTCTCAGGGTCACATAGAAAATGCCCAAGTTGGACCTTGGCCCAGGTTCATGTATTCTACTTCCTATTCTGGTATACTTTTCACCATAAAATTATGTCTTCAACTAGTAATAGGACCATACATTAATGTGGTTGATAAAATCTGCAGTTAAAATCCACAATTCCCTTCTAGAAATGTCCTCCAATTCATTAGTGACCTAAGCCAGAAATAACGCAGGCGTTTCTATTTTCTTTTATCACACCCTGTCTCATTGTGCCTTTTCCTTTAACAGAAGGGGAAAACATTAATTTGTCTTCAAGGAATTTATTATGCACATTTCATTTTTATAAAAATATAGTAGATTTTCAACTGGTCAGTAAGCTTCTCCCTTTGAGTATGTTAGATTCTTTGAGATTCTCACAAATGAGTCAATTTAGCCAATGAAGTCCAGAACAAATATCACTCTCATGCAACTCTTAAAGGTGTATTTGATCTCTCACACTCCCATCCACCTATTGAAGATCATCTGCCCTCAATACCTTGTTCTTCTCTAAGCAAATATTGGTTGCACCTGAAAGTACATATTATTGAGCTTTAAATTCCATTAGGAGGTCTCAATTTTTATCTGTGTTCTCTTTCTCTTTCCATTACTGCCCTCTAAATCTTTGGAAGGTAGTTAATGAAGTAAAGAGAAAGGGACTTTTAAATTCTTGGCATAAGAATCTTCTTTCAGGAATTGGAAAACCTTTCAAGCACAGTGGTAAATGTGGATAAGGTATGCAGGGAATGAGAGGGTCTCCCTTTTTATTTTGCTTCTTTGTCCCGAACATACTCTTAGTTCTTTTAGGACAAAAAAAATATCTAGGTACTGAAAAATGACATTATAATGCAATTCTTTCTTGTTAGGACTAGTGTGTTTCTTTTGATACTTGCTTATAAAAGTTTCCCAACATGTTTTTGCTATAATGAATGGAAATGTATTCCTTCAAAAACCTTTTAACTTTCTGCTTAATAGGGGGTTTCAAAAGGAAAGTGAAAAAACTGGGAAAAAGAAGTGGAAACAATAAGCTAGAATTACAGGTGCAGGTACACAGCTTGTATGTATATAATGGACTTAGGTTGTATCTCGGAAATGATTCAAATTCTCTGATTGTATTGACTGCACACTTTGTGTTTTTCTTTATGTATTTTTGCTTTGTTTCAGAAAAGATTTAAGGTATCTAGCAACCAGAAATGACTAATGAAATGTTGGCCAAAATAAGTAAGAAATAAGAATAAAAAATGAGGGAAAATATAAGTGAAAGTGGATAGTCATTACTGGGTTGAGTTGGTGAGGTCAGAAAGGAAAGTAAAGACATGGCAGGCAACCAGCCAAATACATGCACTCAGGTCCATGGTCCACTCATTTGTGATTATTGAACCTTAAGTTAGACTCTATGTTTATGAACCACTAAAGCCAAAAGTAATAGCTGTGGTTATCATAGAGCAGAGCTATTGGTTTCTTTAGGTGATCAGAGCCGCACCATAACACTAAGATTTAAAAGCAAAAGTGAGGTGCCGTAACATTAAGGTCTGAGTCATCTCTTCCTAAAATCTGTATGTTGAAGCCCTAACCCCCAATGTGACTGCATTGGAAAATAGGGCCTTTAAAGAGATAATTAAGATTAAATGAGGTCTTAAGGGTAGGGTCCTATTCCAATAGAACTGGTATCCTCATAAAAAGAGGAAAAGACACCAGGAGTCTGTGCACACAGAAAAAAAGCCATTCGAGGACCTAGTACACGTGTTGCTGTCTATTAGCCAGGAAGAGTCCTGATCAGAAATCAACTCTGCTGGTATCTTGATCTTGGACTTCCAGTCTAGAGCTGTGAAAAAATATCTAGTCTATGATATTCTGTTATGGTAGCCCAAGCAGAACTAATACACTTAGAGACAGGAATATGATCAATGTGGTAAATGAGTTCTCAATTAGCATTTCTACACATCATAGAGTAAAATGTTTCAAATGGCAGATTACTGGGATGTTTTATAAAAGCAAAGGATAATACATTAAAAGGTGATTTTTCATGAATCCAAGTAAATATGATTCCATATAGGATTTTTGCTACTGTAACTCCATGTAGAGACAGAACTTAGAGAAAAAGATAAAGACCTAGTTCCTTTGGCCTAAAGAGTTAAAGTACCTAGGTTGACTGTCTTATCCTGGTCGCCTAGATGCAGAGCAGACAAGGAAGAGTGGTGGGGATCTAAAAGCTGTAAATGGCCAAATGTCAGTGGCCAACTGTTTTATTACAATGGCCGAGGCACCTTTTAGAAAATATTTTTACCCCATGTGTAAAAGAAAACTATATCAGACATAGAAACATGTCTATGGAAGGCCTCCTTTCAGACAACACAGTTTCTTTTGTCAGTCTAAATTAATTTAATATAAAATTTATTCCTTAAGTAATTAGATAAAATAGTTACTATGTAAGTATGTTGGACATAAACTCAGTAAATTCGAAAGTTATCTACCAAAATAATAATTTTAGCTTCTGTTAAAGCAGCTACAATCATTCATCTGTATGTCCTGGGCCACAGAAAAATATTGACAGAACCTTAGAAAATTGTAAGCCTGTGTTATTCATGCTACGAAGTTCAGCCTTTACAGTAGCCACTTCTGCCTCTATAATATAACAAATGATCACACACATGCCCTAGAAGCAACTATATTTAGAGGCCTGAGAAAACAATTTGTAGTAGCAACTTCCCTTATGTTTTGAGAAATGTCTGCCATTAGGGCAAAAGAAGTGAGCAGTATATATTCTTCACAATGCCAGTATTTCTGAGATTTTTATCATTGATATTATTTTTTTAATTTCTCTGAACACATTAGCCTAGCTAGCCTATGAAGCCTTCCATGATGAAGACGTGGCTGATGTTAGCATCCGTGCAACTAATCACCTTTGTACCAAAGTTCAATCATAATTCTTAGGTATCTCCTACATGTGGCATGCTCTAACAACCATTAATTAATTTTCTTTTTTCTTTTCTTTTCTCTTTTCTTTTCCTTTTTCCTTTTCTTTTCCTTTTTTAGAGAGAAAGTATATGTGAGAAGGAGGTGGGAAAGAGGGGAAGGGGGGGCAGAGGGAGAAGAAAAGAGTGAATCTTAAGCAGGCTCCATGCCTAGCATGGAACATGACCTGGGGCTTGATCTCACAACCCTGAGATCATGACCTGAGCTTATATCAGGAGTCAGACATTTAACCAACTAAGCCACCCAGGTAGCCCTCACCAATTAATTTTCTTATGGTGTTCTCTCTGCTTGAAATACCAGTTCTTCTCTTGTCCATATGACAAACAACAATTTAAACATCCTTTACTCTAAAGCCTTTGATAGTCCATAGTTCTTCCTTTGTATCTCTACTCTGTGCTAAAGATTTTGCTACTTTTTATTTTTGGTTCTCTCTTTCAAGCTATGAGCTTTGCTAGTGTGGGGACTGTATCTTTTCCATTTATGCCCAATATTTAGTACAATGATTCTCTCTATTACATGTTTGATATAAAGAGGGGAAAAAGGAAGGAAGGAAGAAGGAAAAGAGGAAACTCACCAAAGGTTAACCTTAGTGAAGGTTAATTTGATTCCCAGTTTGATCAAATTACAGCCCCTCACTCTTCTCAAATAAATTTACTCTCCTCTGTCAAATTTAATTCCTATTCTCAAGCTCACTCTATATCCAACTAAAATAAACAAAGGTGACCTCAAAAACTTTGCTGTTTGCTCCTTTTACTTTCTAAATTTCTACATTTTCCACCCCTCTATCACCACAATCTTGCTAGAGAGATCCCAGGTCCCTCAAACAGCCACAGGTTTCTTGGGGTCCATTGTGCCTTGTTTGGGGATTGAGCTCTCTATGGATTATTTTTTTCTGTTTTCTTCATCTTTTCTTTTTTCTTACCATCAGTCTAAAACCTTTTTTTTTAAACAAATACTCGAAGGGGTCATCTCTCAGCAGCTTGCCTTGGAGAGAAGTACTCTGAGATTAAACTGACTCACACAGCAGGCTACCTCTTTGCCTGGAACAAAGAAAAGGATCTTAATTATGAATGTCAATGCCTTTAATCACGTAGTAGGTGATGTTTTCCAAGTTGTAACTATTATCTGTGTGAGGTCTATTCTATAACACTGTTTAGCTATACAGAAATCTTGCAACAATTATAGCAACTATTTATTGAATATATACATATAATAATACGTGTATGAATAATAATTTAGTGTGTTTATATATCAATAATAGCAATTATCCATTCTATGTTACTCATTAGGCTCGATCCTTCATGTCAATGAACACAGATAGAATTCACATCAACCCTGAAAGATAAGTACTCTTTCTCCCCATTTCATACATATAGAAACTAAGGACTGCACAGATTAATTTATTTGTTCTCACCCACATAGCCAGTAAGTGGGAGAACTGGTATTTCAGTCAGGGCTTTTCTGATCCCAAAGTCCCATATAATATTACAACCCTGCTCTTAAGGAATTCTTGGCCAACCCAGCAGACAAAGTTATTGCCAGGGCTCAGCATTGCAAAATGTGGGAGTCTTTCATGAAAATGTTGGAAACTCTTTCTTTTCCCCAAGCAATAATCTGAATGTGTTCGATATCTCTCAGAGCGTCTCTTATTCTTCTGGAGCTGAAAAGTTCTGTGTACAAGCCAGACATTTCTACTCTTCTTTCCCTGTGGCTGTGACATTTGTCTTGGTTGTCTGTGGCTCATTTTACACAATTAGCTGCGGAGGTGTTCACCCTTTCAACTTAGTTAAGGTCACCGATAGAATAAATTTTCATCAATCTACAGTGATGTAGCTCTTAATTAGAAATAAGATAGAAAATTGCAAATCTGCTTCTAAAGATCATTAAAGGCTGTATTCTCATGGGTCTAAAGTATTTACAAGTTTTTATGAGCACATTACTTATGATCAAGAGTTGTTTTAACTGTTCTTGACTTGTGAAATTTTAACAGATGATTGGTGCTTATAAAGTATTTGGCACAAGTTCGTTAATTTCCTGAAGATTTTTTGAGCATTTCTATATTTTTTTTTCTGATTTTTGTTTTGTTTTTAAATGGGAATGCTTAATTCTGAAGTTCATATGTATTCTTTTTTTTCATGAAGGTTATGTTTCACACTTTTAAAGGATTGGTTTTATGTTTATTCTTGTTTTCCCTACGCTCTGGAAACAAGGTTGCTCTTTTGTCACTCCTGAGTATATGTGCCTCTCTTCAAAATTCTCTGAATTCTCAGCTCATTGAAAGGAAGCTGTGTACTTCTTTTCACCTCTGGGTCAGAACCATCCTTCTCGAAAAGTCTCTCCTCTGCCTTCATCACTGCATTAGGCAGGGCCGAGGTGAAAGGAAATTGTGGAGTTCTTTGATCAAAAAGCAGGAAAAAAAATGCCATTAATGGTACTAAAATGAGGGCACCTGGGTGGCTCAGTCATTAAACATCTGGCTTTGGCTCAGGTCATGATCCCAGAATCCCGGATCGAGCCCCACATCGGGCTCCCTGCTGAGCTGGAAGCCTGCTTCTCCCTCTCTCACTCCCCCTGCTTCTGTTGCCTGTCTAGCTATGTTTCTCTCTGTCAAATAATTAAATAAAATCTTTAAAGGTGCTAAAATGTAAAGCCTGTTCTTTCCTCTATGATCTGTCAATACGTTGTGGTGCTTTTTTTTTTTTTTTTAATTTTTTTTAGTTTTTTTTTTTTTTGTGGTGCTTTTTATTTACCATTTAATTTTGTTCTAATTAAGAAAATTAAAAATTTAAATTATCAGCATGAATTCTGTTGTTCTTTGTATTGTGCAATGCCAGTTTTCAATACAAATAGAGACATCTAGTTCATACATGGAATTGCCAAAATTCGTATTTCTTAGATTCGTATTTCTTTCTTTTTTTTCTTTTTTAAAGATTTTAAAATTAAAAAAATCCCAGTCTCCGGGATCATGCCCTGAGCCGAAGGCAGTCGCTTAACCAACTGAGCCACCCAGGTGCCCCATTAAATTCGTATTTCTTAACTCATGCATACGCATGAATTTCCTTCTTACCAGAGCAGTGGAAATGCCGCACAAATGTAACTTAGTGGTTTGTTGTTGCTGTGTTTTTTTCCCACTTTTTGCTACATATGTATTCTACTAGTATTCTCTACCTTCTGCTTGCTAATAAGTAAGGAAAAACTGAAAAGAAAAGGAACCTTGGGCTTTTCTATCTCTTTCTTTCCTTCTGTGTCAACATATTCAGCATAAGTGGTTGGCTAATAGAAGGAGGTACCTGGGTATAAAAGGATACGATAAGATGCTTTGGTCATAGGTGTTACTTAGAACCCTGTTGTCCTTTCCGTGTTTGAAGCAAATTTAGGTTCAAACGGCATGTATGGTCTCTAAAGGCTGTCAGTGTCTCTGCTTATCCAGAGCCAGTGGTAAACACACTTAATTTGCACTCTTGAGCCTTGCTGAACCGCCACACATCGTGAGTTCACTAAATTCACAGGATGTTTGGTGCTCACAGGGCAGCACATCTGTTATATGTAAATGGGGCAAAAACATGCATATTCCATGTCTTCCCTTTGCCTGCACACACACTCCATTGCCATACCTCATTCTTAAAATACAAAAACGGTGCTTTTATTAAAAATTTCAAGATGTTGACAGCAGAGCATTTAACCAAGTGCAGGGCCCTTCTGAGCACAGGTGCTCTGTGAAGATGGCCTCTCAGGTTGCCCTCCCAGGAGGCCAGTGTTGACACTAGCCACTTGGTCTCAGGGCAAATTTTTACTGGCTGGTGTGGCATCTTTGGCTGTTCTGATCTTAAGTGCATCTCATTTAGTTTGCTCTTATGACCTCTTTTGCAAGGTCACCTTTAACTCAAATGAAACCTTTGTGAAACTAGAAAAAGGTGCGTTTTCTAGGCAAACCCCGTGATGAAGTATATAACTAATTCATCCCCACCAAACATCATGGTTGTGGACTCTTTTGAAGGATATTACTTAAACACTCATATATACCGATCCTACTTTGTTTTCACTAATGTTTATGGGCTATTGAAGCCAAGCATTAGCAGAGGGAAAGAGCATTATTGTTGTGGTCCTGCTTCCAACATTCTCCATCTGCTTTCACAGAGACTTTCCTCTCTTCTGTGGTCCTGCCCCTAACAAGACATCTACTTCCAGGCGGCGCCTGGGTGGCTCAGTTGGTTAAGCCACTGCCTTCGGCTCAGGTCATGATTCCGGAGACCCGGGATCAAGCCCCACATCGGGCTTCCTGCTCGGCGGGAAGCCTGCTTCTCCCTCTCTCACTCCCCCTGCTTGTGTTCCCTCTCTAGCTGTGTTTCTCCCTGTCAAATAAATAAAATCTTTAAAAAAAAAAAAAAAAAAAAGACATCTACTTCCATTGTTCCTGGTCATTGTGACCTGTAACAATGAATGTACCTTCTAATGTTATTACAAGTCAGTTGACTAAACTGGCCTTGAAGCCCTTTAGAATTTAGCTACCACAATTTCTACTTCTGCTGCCCACCGTTATTGTCATAAATCCATCACTGAAGTCTTCCTGCTCTTAGCACTGATTGTTCGTCTGATTTCCTCTTGGTCTAGAGTTTCCCTGGCTTTGTCCAGTGTTGCAGACATTCTCCCTCTGTCCAGTTGGTATCATAGTAGCTGCTGGAAAGGAATACTGTCTTCATTGGACTTTAGAAAGTGGCCTGCCTCTGATGCAGCCCTTCCCTCAGTCAAAGGGAATCTCAGAGACTAAAGTACTTAAAAAGGGAAAGAAAAAGTTTACTTGCAAAAATGCAAGAGGGTCGGATATTAATATTGGCTTACCAAATAAAGAGCACAGCAAGCATTTTATTTTTAGTTTTTTAATAAAGATTATTTATTTATTTGAGAGAGAGAGACAGACAGAGAGTGCAGGAGAAAGCAAGCACGAGGGGGGCAGGGAGGGAAGAAAGGCAGAGGGAGAGGGAGAAGCAGGCTTCCCACTGAGCTCAGAACCCCATTCAGGGCTCTATCCCAGGACTCTGGGATCAAGAACTGAACCCAAGAAAGATGCTTAACCATTTAACTGACTGAGCCACTCAGACAGCCCGAGCACAGCAAGCATTTAAATGAAAAAAAAAAAAAACAACAACAACAACACACAAAATGTCCAAGGTTACTAAGTGTACATTATTGTGTTCACAGAGGAACAACTTCACATGATTATCATATTCAGAAAGATCATGTCAGATCTTCAGGTATCACCATAACAAAAATTAGGGACAAAATTGTCTTTACTACGATGTTCAGGTTAAAATAGATGCTCAAGAAGACCAGAATCCAAGAAAATAATCCTGATGTCAAGAGCATAGTCATAGTCAGCTTTTGTTTCCATACCTTTCAGAATTAGGATTCTTTGGACAATTCAGAATAGATAAGATGTGTAAACATTAAAAATAGAAATATCATATGATCCAATAATTCCATCTGAGTATTTACCCAAGGAAAACAAAAACACTAATTCAAAAAGATATACATACCATTATGTTTATTGCAACATTATTTATAGTAGCCAAGGTATGGAAGCAACCAAGTGTCCATCGATAGACAAATGGATATAGAGATGTGGTTCTGGTCTTAATTTAAATAATGGCTATCATAATCAAAATTAAAAGTGCAAACCAGTGCATTAAATTAAGTGGGGAAGAAACTGAGTCATTGACTAGACAGTTCTTTCCATACAGGAGAATAGAATGACCAGGTATTTGGATAGATTATGTAGATAATTCATTGTTTCCATCCTTTCTAGAGACAAAATGAAAGGCAGATTATACATGGAGGTCATATTTGGAGCCTTCCATGCATAGACCACATTTTGCTTAGGCAAATGTCTTTTAACAGTAGGAGGCTGACAGTGAAGCATAGGCATTTTTAAGAGCTCACTGACATTTATCTATCTGAATTTTTGCATTTAAGCCACTACCAGGTGTCTTATCATTTATACTTCATTCATGGTGCTCATTGTTCTCAGAACAAATTAAGTTAACCCATATTCCGCATGGCCTCCACTTACCTTTCCAGTCTGTCTCAGTTATAATTCTCCATGTTCTGGGATCCAGCTGTTCTGAGCTGCCTATACTGTTGGTTCTCTTTGCCTCTAGGCCTCCCTCCCTCCCAGACCCCCACCTTTTCCTCAGCTTCTTTCACTTAAATTGACTAGAAAAATTTCCTCACACAAATATCTAGGCTGATATCATTCCTTGCGGATACCACCGCTGGCCCCATATTCCTATTTACTACAATTCAGTTGTCATTATTTGATATATATTTATACGCTTTCTTCTGTGGACTATGAGCTCCTTGAAAGAAGGAGCTGCGTCTGTCATCTTTTTTATTTACATCTTCTAAATAAATCTCCTTATAAAATGAAGCTTATAAATATGTGTGAATGAACACTATAAGGAAAACATTTTCTCTGAATGGAACTCTAATGCTGAGACTGATTCAGAGAATCTCTGTTGTAGCTCTTTTTCCTGCCGCAAATGGATCATGTGATTACAAATCATTTCTCTCTATATTTTTGGGAGCTCTAAAATGAGAATCATATCAGTCATGCATAACTTACAAAACTCCTATAGAAGTTGGATGTATTGAAAATACAAAAGTAAGAAATTTTGGAAAACAGTAAGGAGAATAGTATTAACTTCAACCTGGGACCTCTGACCCATTATATCACAAGGAACAGGGACAGATCCTGACATACATAAGTGTTCAATATGGGTTAGTTCATGTTCCTCAAATATTGCCTCACAGCTAAACTCAATGTATTTAGAGAGAGTTGTGTTGAACTTGTAATTATTATTAGTTTGTCTGACAAACTATTATATAGTTAGTCTAAAAAGCTCAGTTACAATGAGCTTATTTTATATGAAGGCTTTCAAGGATAAACTTTAAGCGGTATCTCCCTAATGTAAATTGCCACAACCAAGAAGCATTAAGTTGAAAGATCTTTGAATAATTCCTAGCATTCCTATATTCATACAAAGTATTTGGGGAGGGAGAAGTAGGTTATGGTTTTTGTTTTGTTTTGTTTTGTTTTTTTCCTCTCCATTGGCTTCACAAGTTTCTTTTGGAAAGGCAACAATATTTTATGGCTCTAGGTTTGCTTTGTAGCTGGCACAACTAGTGGAACATTATCATGCTTGATGAAACACTACTCCCGCTCAAACAAATGTATATCAAAATGAAAGTAAGTAGAGAGATTACTGCTTTTTAGATTAGTGTCTATTATCAATAAGCAGAGAGTTTCAAGTGCCTTAGTTAATGTGATTTCTTTGCCATTAAGGATAATTTATTGTTCTATTGTATGAATAGTTGTCAAATCTTTATACAATGAGCCAGATAATTCTTTGCACAATATTTAGTGCCTCTGTAAAAAATGAAATTTGAAATGTATTGAACGAGGGACTACCTTTTAACATTTCTCCTCAGATTAAATGCTTGCTGCTGGAACAGATATAATCAGATAATATCTACATGTGGCAGTGTCCAGCAGCTATTTACATGTGGCTGCCATTTTGTTGATTAATCACACATGAGCTACATAAATAAATCTGATATGACCAAGTTGGTCATGTCACCATTACTGTAATGTCAACATAGATCCTAAAGAATCAAAGTGTTTAATTCTGGAGTTGGCTACACACAAGCTTTTCTGTCAGTGAGTGAGGCCAATGGGACATGTCAACATGTCTGTGGGTAGTGCAGTCAGGGTGGGGAAACCATAGAGGTACAACAGAACTGCAGCTAAGCAGACCATGGCAGCATCTCCTGGCTAACTCTTGGTGAGTAAGGATGGCCCAGGCAAGAGGAGGTTGGGGCCAGAGAGATCAAGAAAAAATGGTAGATTGTTATCCCAGAAGGCTGGCTAGGGATTAAGGCTGGCTAGGGATTAAGGAATAGATAATACAGAGATGCTAACAAACAAGATTTATGATGCACCTGAATTTCCCTGTCAAACGTCTGGATCAGCAGAAGGGTTAGCAAGAACAAGGCAAACCACAGTCTTATAAAAAGAATCTACATCGCCTGACCCATGTTATGGATCCATTAACAGAAAACACAAGCTCGAGAGCTAGTCAGCAGTCTTAGGAACGGGGCTAGAGCTTCATAATCTTAAGGCAGAAAAATCAAAATCTAAAATTCAAAACAAAACTTAAAAAGAAAAATTGGCTTGATGTTTCAAGATCTGAACTATGAACAATGGCTTCTTAAATAGTCCTTGACCAGGGTCAGGGTTTAGATGAATATATCTAGATGTAAGATATAGAGAAACACAGGAATCAGGCAGGACATGTGTGATGCTGAAGATATACTGCCAGAAATCTGCTGATAAGTGTCTACCATTTGTAATATTTGCTGATTTCTATAGTGTAAATATACCATTGTGGCTTATTCCAAGCTACCGTCATGTCATCAATTTACCCACAAAAGTTATTGGAAATGTTAAAAATTGGTTCTTGTAAGCCAGTAAAAACTGGTTCTAGCATGCCCCTCTCACCATGGATAAGTTTATATCATACTTAATTTATCAAACAATTTATCACACTTGAAAATAAAATTATCAATTATTTCAAATCAGTATTCATTTAATTATTTTATTTCCTTATTTTTATTTTTTTACTATTCAGAAAATATTTACTGGGTACTTTCAGAGCTTGTGCTGGCCATTACTCAAGTCCAGTGAAGGTCACGGCTGTATTGTATACAAGGCATAAACGATCCCTGAATTCTTTTAAATTATCGGTAGCTAATAATTCAACCAGAAGATCTTGTACTTAATCTATTTTGGTAGATTAAATATAACCACAAACCTTTTTCTACTCATTCCTCTGAAAGTGGAATCTAATTCCACTCTCTATCAGAACTGACATTAGTATTTGCTTGACTTAACGTAGGGTCTGGTCTCTCATAAATATTCAAAATATTATTCATGAATATGCCAGTTTTTCTTTACTTGGGGCCTTAATAAATGCAACTGGCCTCCAAATAATATGCAACTTTTTGTAAATGTGTGTATTTGTAGATGTGATTTTTTTTTTGCAGAAAGAAGCAATCATTTTCAAATCGCAATAAGTGAAAATATATTTTTTCTTTTTATATTACTATCTCTCCTCCATAGCATAAAACCTATAAGTAGGTTTTCTCTTTCCTAAATTCTCAAAGCATTGTATTTGTGATTTTTTTGTGACATCAGTGTTTTAGAGTTGTCTGGTCATGTTTTCTTTCTTCTTTCTTTCTTTCTTCTTTTTTTTTCCTCCAGAATCCTCATACTTCCTAGAGAGCAGTTTCCATGTCATACTGCTTCTGGGAGCTTAATCTTCAATATTTATTACCAGTTTATATTTTATTATTGTCAGTAAGCCTGATACACTGTGTGTGCTCAATATCTTTATCAAATTTATTTAAAATTGCAAATTTTACTACACTCCAAACATTAACTAAAAAAAGATAAAGTATATAATGAGTAGATATGGTTCTGTCTGAGAGATATGGGCATTCTCAGAATTTCCATTGCTTCAAATTATGTTAATATTGGTGACGATGTTCACATTCCGCTTGAAACATTTCTAACAGTGACATATCCAGGACACTATTAAGATAAATTACTTAAGAAAATTGCATAAGAGAAACTTACTGAGAACAAATTGAAAATTATGACAAAGTGACAAGTGGACTTATTTGGGCCAGGGATTCAGTGACTTTGTTACAGCAGAGACCCTATCCTAACACTGATATGATCGAATTGACTTTAACAAAAGAATACAGGTCATCAGCAAGAGGACAGCTCTAGTCCTCAGAGTCTTTCTGTGGCTCCACACACCATCTCTGCTATGTTAGTGAACTTTTACAGATTGATATAACCTCTTGTCCAGAAAAGTACCTTCGTGTTATAGATCAGGATATTATTTAAAGTCCTACTTTTTATACTGATCATTTTCATATGGCTCTTCCAACCTAAGCCAAAGAGAAGAGTTAATATCTATATATCATATGTGACATTTTCCCTGAAGAGGTGATAATGGAAGAGGGAGGTATAAAAGAACCCCTCGTATTATAATTCTGTGCTTATTTTGTGAAAGGTTAGAGCCAGATTTAGATCCAGAAGCCCTGGATTTCAATTTTAATTTAAGCATTCTTTCCCAGTGACCTTTCCCTTTTACTACAAAAAAGGCTGTGTTCAGTTTGACACTTTTGTTCTTTAAAATCTACCCGCTTCCTTGACTTTTAAGTAAGAACTGAGAGAGCCTATCATAGGCAGGCAGTTTTTCCCTCTCCAGGGCTTTTGAATTGTCTTTATTGGAATGGGCATTGTTCAGCCTAAAGCACGAAGGTCTTGAGAGCAGTATTTAAGGAAGTTGGATTGTTAATAGAAAGAAAACAGGGAAACGCCACCTTGTCAGTGATAGGGTATCTATAACCTCTTACTCTTTACCTCCTTCAAAGTCTGTAAAGTATCATCAACTTGTTAAGAAGAGGGGCTGATAAAAATTGTGTTAATTTTACTTGACACATATTCATTTCTCTAAGGGATAGAGGAGAGTGACAGATTATTCTGTAATAGTTACAGCATGTATCAAAAATTTATTTTTTCCAAGATATTGAGAAATTCCAGTAATTTAGTGATATAAAATCACTAGTTCTAAGGCAGATTGGATGGGAAGTGAGCCATTCAATGCAACTACTACTGGAATACCTAGTTAAAACCTAATCTATCAATGACAGTTAAATATGTCGTAGTTTGGGTTATATCATGTATTTTACAAATGCCCTCTGCACAGAGTACCATTAAACTAAAAAAAAAAAAAAATCAAAGTTTTAACAACAATATTACCACATCTGTTGAGTACAAAAAAAATGAGCCAAGACAATACTAATCAAAAGAGATACATAATAAATCCATTAGGCATAGCAACTGTCTTCAGGGAAGCAATATAACAAATAATCTAGTTGAAAATTGAAAAAGATACAATCACCTAGATGTCTGTTTATCTAAACCAATCATGTTCCCAGTTGACTTAGTTTTATTTTGTTTAAGAAAAGGTTGTTTGGGGGAGCCTGGGTGGCTCAGTTGGTTGGGCGTTGGGCTCTTGTTTCAGCTCAGATTATGATCAAGGGTCAGACTTCCTTCTTGCTCCCCCCGCCCTCTCTCCCTCACTCTCACATAAATAAATAAATAAAATCTCAAAAAAAAAAAAAAAACCAGAGAAACACAGAGAGAAGGTAGTTTGGCCAAAACACTCTTATTGATGGAAAATATATTCTCTCACGGTTACAAAAACAAAATGAAAAGAAAAGAAAAAAAAAATACAAAACACCAACAACAAACTTCCATCCCCCAAAAACGTACTAAGCATTTTCCCTGTAGTAGTGATTGTCTAGTACTCAGTAAATACTCTTCCTCTCTCTTCCTCTGCTTTTTCTCTCTTGCTTTAAAAAATATTCAGTCAGCACCTGATTTGTTCCAGGTACTATTGTTAAACACTTGGAAATTCAAATATTTTACTTGGCCTTATGGAGCTACTACCAAGTTGAGATAGTATGGGAAGACCTCTTTACAAACAAAATATACTTGCTTGATTAAAATAATTAGTTATATTCAATCTCGTTATAAAGATTTAAAATAGAGCAATAGGGAAGTAAGGAATTCTGCATTTGGATTTGGGGAAAATCTTCTAAAGGTTTCTTCACTCATGTATTCTGAGAGATATATGAGAATGTTCCATCTCAAAAGACTTATTTTCCAGAGGGACATAGCTCATGCTTTAGCCCTACCCACTTCCTCATCCCCTTGTGCACACGAGCCTCAAAGTCATCTGAAAGGTATTTCTCTAGTTCAGCAATGTAACTGCAGCCTATCTTTAAAGTTTCACTTCAAGTTGTATTAAGACTTCCTTGAAGCCCACAACAAATGCTGTCTCCATCTTTGTGGTTTCCTCTTAGATACAGCCAATAATATCTCACTGGTTAGAAAACCAGTTGTTTCTGGTTGTTTCTCTCCCTAACTAGATGAGAAACAAAGTAGAAACAAGCTACCAGCTGTTGGTATAGCTCTGTAGAGTCTCTTAGTTCTTCTTACAAGAAATTTTCCCAGTTGATAACTACATGATTCTTTTTCCTGAGAGTTTGACAGCTGCTTAATAATCTCTATGCTTTTCTTCCTTCTCCCCAGTCCTTACCCCATATGGGCATATTCTGTTACGGGCTATACATAATAAGATTTCTAACCAATTAATGAGTTCTGTATATTTTGTTTTTCATGAGAAGATATACCAAGAAAAAGGACTGAAACACATTGGTGGTCATATCACCAATGAAGAGTATGGTCTTATTCTTTTGTAACTTAAATGCTTTAGTGACATTTTAGCAGAATTCATTCTTAGAGATAATGGGACTTGTTCTGGATTCAATAAGACTCTTTGAATATAAGATGCTATAGAATGGTTTCAAATAAAGGTGATTCATACACAGAAAATATTGATTGTATAAAGTCATCAGACATCATAGGGACATACTGGCTTGCCAGAGGAAGCTGAAATTTCCTCTTTCTGATGTATTTTCTGTTCATTATTTTGACTTTGAATCATTCTTTTTCTGAAGTACAAGGAAGAAAAATTATGAAGTGTTTTTAAAGAATAAAAAAGTTGACTTCACATCTCTTCCTCTTCTAAATTGGCAAGTCTTAAAATGATCTTGTTTTAAAGTAGATGTACATTCATTGGACTAAGAAAAAAACACGGCATACTTTGATACTATGTCCTTCCTATAGCTGTTAGCTTCCTTAACAAGAAAGTAAGAAAGGTTTTTCAGACTTAAAATATGTGGATTTAGTGACGGTTGCTTTTAGTGTCTCTATCCCCCGCCCCTTCCTTCTGCCTACACTGAGCATAAAGAAGTTTCCTTAGAAGTTGAAGAGAAAAATGACACTTTCCCTGGGTTGTCCTTGAGCTAACAGCTGCAGACTTCAGATTTTCAATATAACTCATGCAGCAGCACAGACAGGTCCTGCCCTCACTTAAAAGTTCAAAGGCTAGGGTAGAAAAATGTGCCCATACTGAGTGACTTCTGAAGATGTTGAGCCTGTGCTAAGCTAACGAGGTGAAACGTTGGCAAATATTAGGAGGCTGGAGTGAAAGACTCAATAAAGGTGATCCATAGAAGTTGGCCAAAAGAGAGATGATCTAGATGAGGTCAAAGAACAAAAGAGTTCATTAGCAGGAAACATACACAGTGGTCACAAATCAAAGTAAACGCAGGAGTTGCTGGATGAGATGTCAGCTGACTCTTTTCCCTTTAAGATGTTAAAAAATTACAGATACACAAATGGAAATAAAATATTTTATTTATTTATTTGCTTATTTTTTATTTATTTTTAAAGATTTTATGTATTTATTTGACAGAGAGAAACACAGCTAGAGAGGGAACACAAGCAGGGGGAGTGAGAGAGGGAGAAGCAGGCCTCCTGCTGAGCAGGGAGCCTGATGTGGAGCTCGATCCCAGGACTCTGGGATCATGGCCTGAGCTGAAGGCGGACACTTAATGATTGAGTCACCCAGGCGCTCCTGAAATATTTTTAGAAGTCATATAAAAATTATCTACATGATACAATTTGGATCTGATTCAGGACTATTCTCCTCTAGGTGAAGCCATCACGACCATGCAGCTTCTGTAACTCGGGATCCAGACCTTACAGCTGCTTTAGTTGTGAGGTTCCCTTGTCATCATTTTTTTTTTTCTCCCACCACTTAGACAATATAATCCCTCAAGTGTAGAATGAACCTCACATACCAAATTTCACTATGTCATCTAATAACATATGTTTAGTTTAATAAGGGGTTGTTTATTTTTCACAGCCCTCCGGGCACACTGATTATTTTACCAAGTTTCCGTGCATTATAATAAAACAAATATATTTTTAATCATCTTCCCACATTAGAGAAATTTAGCCTCAAAGAGCATTGAGGGAGTCCCAAAATTGTTCTCCAAATAACCTCTTGAATGATCTCTCTAAAAGTACATATCTTATCACATTCTTGTTAATAATATCTTCCATCTTCATTGTCCTTGTAAGGATTAATTGAAGTGATGTATGTGAAAGTTCCAGCGCAATGCCATGCATAAAGTTTTGTATTCAATAAATACATATCTTTCCCTCTTTGTCTTGAATGACAGTGTACAGACCAGATCAAATCTTGCTCATCACAATATTCAGAAATGATGCACAAAATGTAACAAATTCCTTTGAAATATACAGCTGAATTCTTAAGAAAGTAGGAGAGAAAAAGAAGAAAAATCATAAAAAGGGAATTAAAACACAATGGAAAATGTGTACTGGTACTGGGAGTGTAATGGGATGGCAAGCAGTGAGGATTTTCTGTGGAGAAAAAGTATTTATGATTTGAGGTTAGTGGCCACCCAGAAACAGTAGATGAGGCCTTTGGTTTAGAAGATCTAGAGAGCAAAACTCCAAACCATTGCATAAAACATCTGTCCTCTCAAAGGATGACATCTTCAGAATAAATGCAACTGAAAATAAAATTAATCTTTATTGGGATGCCTAGGTGGCTCCATCAGTTAAGCATCTGCGTTAGTTCAACTCAGGTCATGATCCCAGGGTCCTGGGATCAAGGCCCGTGTCTGGCTCTCTACTTGGCAGGGACTCTGCTTCTCCCTCTGTCTGTGTAATAAATAAAATCTTAAAAAAAAAAAAGTAATCCTTATCTTAACACAAGAAGACCACCAAGAGGCTTAACTCAGTTGTCTTGACTCTCAGATTAATAAGGAATCTCTCAATAAAACTAAAAATTAATATAATATTAATTAAACATTCAATAGAAAGTAAAACAACGTAATAGGCATAGAGTAAGAAAGAAATGAAAGAGCTAAAGGTATATTTGAGGAAATATACTCAAGGAAAAATATTATCCAGAATCCAGCACAGAGGTAGAGCAAAACAACATGTAAGTTGAGTTTAAGAGATACAGAAGATAGAATATATCTCTCCAACATTTGCAATAAGAGTTGCCAAAGGAACAAACAAAATTAATGGAGACTGAGTGAATATTTTTTTAAAGATATTCATTTGGTTTTTTTATTTGACAGAGAGAAACACAGCAAGAGAGGGAACACAAGCAGGGGGAGTGGGAGAGGGAGAAACAGGCTTCCCACAGAGCAGGGATCCTGATGCAGGGCTCCATCCTGGGACTCCGGGATCATGACCTGAGCTGAAGGCAGACACTTAAGGACTGAGCCATCCAGGAGTCCTGAGAATGAGTGAATATTTAAGGTGAAAATGAATAAATATTTTCTAGAACAGAATAGGGAAAACCACAGATTTGGATGTCACAGTGAGTACCAAATAAGTTAGATATAATAAATCCACCTTCAAGCAAATACAGAAGTGAGTCACAGAAGAAAAAGTATAGAAGCAAAGAGAAAGACAAGAAATCATCTGCCGTGGAATTAAAATTAGGCTACAACAAACTTCTTTAAAAAGGCAGAAGATAGGAATATGATATATTCAATGTTCTGAGAAAAAATAGTAACCCAGAATTCTACATCCTAATAAATAAGCATTTAGGAGCAATAGTAGAATGAATGATTTCAAACACACAGTAACTGAGCACCCTCTCCAAAAGATTTTCAAAAAAATACTTTCTAAAAGAAATAACTTACATGAGAGTAAAAAAAAAAAAATAAATAAAACAAAAAAAACCACCCAGAAAGAAGTAAAGACATATTGGGATGAGTCATGAACAAGTAAATTGTTAAATATAAAGATGCATTAAAAATTTAAACAGTAATAACAAGAAATAATTTGTTTAAAAATAATATAATAGAATACTACATAGTAAAGATGTTAGAACTAATATGAGCAATGAAAAATTTCACATACTTGTAGTTAGATCAGAGATTAAACAATTAACATGAATATTATAATTACCTTAATTGGCAATACTTTGGGTGAAAAAGTAACAGATTAAAGAAAAAGGTGAGAGCCTGACTAGTTCTATAACAAAGAATTAAATCAATTGGTAGTGATGATACATTAGGCCCAAATACCACACAAAAGCCAAATCGATATTTAAATTCTACAAAATAATACAAGGACAAGATTATTTGACATTTTTTAAAAAGATTTTATGTAGTTATTCATTTGGTAGAGAGCACGCAGGCATGTGCACGTGGGGGAGGCCTAGAAAGGGAGGGAGAAGGACAAGCATACCCTGTTGAACACAAAGCCTAATTTGGGGCTTCATCCTAGGACCAGAGATTATGACCTGAGCCAAAACCTAGAGTTGATGTTGACTGGACTATGCCACCCACATGCCCCTATGCAATGTTATTTAAGCTATTTCAGAAATTAGAAATTGAAGATATACTTTCCTATTCATTTCACAATTAAAGTATAATCTGAAAGTACATCAAATAGGTTATGAGAAAGGGAAATTACAAGAACATGTTTTAACCAACTGAGCCACCCAAGTGCCCCACAAGAACATCTTTTAAACATAACTGAAAAAACACTAAATAAAATTCAAAATTGTTCAAAGCAAATTCAATGATACACATAAACTTTCACAATGATTGGGTTATGTTTCTGAAAGAATGAAAGTGTTTCAATGTAAAACATTTAGTTATGTCATTTTCCTTATTAATATATTAAATGTCAAAATCAGCACCTTCATAGATACAAATATTAATATAATTCAATACTCATTAATGGAAAATCTTACCAATTTAGTAATAGAAATTACTAGAAATTACTAGAAAATTAATAGAAATCCTCGACTTACACCCTACATTAAACATATTAATGGTGAAATATTAATTAAAATTTCACTTAAAATCATTTTTAAATTCCATTTAAAATCATGTTTTACCAAACAACTCTTAGAAGATTGAAAAAGAAAAATATTTTATTATTTAGAGTCATAAGATTATCTTCCTAGAATATACAAGAGAAGTGGTTGATGGATTCAGAAAAGTCTACCCCAAAATATGGCGCCTTACCATATTAAAAAAATAAACAAAACTCCTTAAGCTGAAGGAGTTTGAGAAAACAGCAGGAGGAAGCTCACTCTGACCTCCACAGGATTCTCTTCTGAAATAGTTCATAAAACCCTCAGGTGAAAAGTGAACTCCTAATACTTAGAGGAAAGGCCCATTTTAGCACTGAAGACAAAGGGCCCCCATGCAGAATTCCTACAAAGAGGCTTTGCTAAGTTTCCCTGAGTTTAACACACTTCATACTCTTTGACCTATCATGTCTCTACATGAATGTCCATTCTTCTTCATCAAACTTTGCATAGAAATAGTCATGCTTAACTATTTCTTCAGGTTTTCATTTCCTCTTGTAGGTTCCCCATGCCACATAAAACTTATATTACATAAGTTTGTTTTCCTCCTATTCATCTTTTTTTATTGTGTTGTTAATCACCATAAAATACATCATTAGTTTTTGATGCAGTGTTCCAAGGTTCATTGTTTATGTATAACACCCAGTGCTCCATACAATACGTGCACTTCTTAATACCCACCCCCACCCCTCTAAAACCCTCAGTTTGATTCTGAGTCCAGTCTCTCACGGTTCATCCCCCCTCTGATTTACTCCAATTCACTTTTCCTTTCCTTCTCCTAATGTCCTCCATGTTAATCCTTCTGTTGTGCAAGTAAGTGAAACCATATGATAATTGACGTTCTCTGCTTGACTTATTTCACTCAGCATAATCTCCTCCAGGTCTATCCATGTTGATGCAAAAGTTGGGTATTCATCCTTTCTGGTGGGTAAGTAATATTCCATCATATATATAGACCACATCTTCTTTATCCATTTGTCTGTTGAAGGGCACCTCGGCTCTTTCCCCAGTTTGGCTATTGTGGACATTGCTGCTATGAACATCATCTTTTTTTTGTTTAACTTTCAGATGCAGCCAGAAACCTTAAGAGGATGAAGAAAAACTTTTTCTTCTCCTACAGTCAGTATCAATCAAAGAATCCAGCAAAGTTGTTAGATAAAGAAACAATATGAAAATCAATTAGTTGCCTATGTACCCATAACAAATATTTAGAAGATAAACTTGCTTAAAGCATAAAGACATAATTAAAAATGGAAACAAAAGAATAATGCTCCTAGAATTAAATTTTTAAAATGTTTACAAAACAATTCAGAAAACTGAGGTATTAAAAAGACTTAATTTACTCAGATAACTGTCAATTGAGAGAAAGATTCACCATCATAAATATAAAATTTTTCTAAAATAGGTAAATCTATTCATTTAACACATTTTAATCAACATTCCAACAAATTTTATTATAGATCTATATAAGCAGGATCCAGTAATTCATATGGAAGGTTAACTGGGCAGAAATAGCTAGGGCATGCTAATGATTCATAAGAGACCCTTGTGCAAGGAGATATTTATTTACATTCATGCCACAGTAAATAAGACAGTGTGGTACTGACGAAGAAATAATCAAATAGGGTAACAGGTACTGACAAATAAACAAAGTTTCAGATTATGAAATTTACCTTTTCATTTATGAATTCTTGGTATAAGGCAGGTGGCCTAGGAAATCAGTAGATAAAAATTTGAACCGTTCTACAAATGATCCCGGTAAGATTGGTTTTCCACATAAAAATTTTAAAAAATTGTAATATCAGATTCATATCTCATTTCACATGGTTAAAGATCTATCAGATGGTGTAAAGATTTATACCTTAAAATCAAAAGTTTTGGAAGAAAATATATGAAGACATGTTTATGACAAAAGGGTAAGGAAGAATTTCTTAAAAAGATGCAAAAAGGCCAAGCCACAAGCAAAATGATTGATAAATGTGCCTGTATGAAATATTTTTAGGAAAATAAAGACAAACTTTACAAACAAGCCACAGATTCAGTAAAGTTTCATTTGTGCAACATATTTATCTGAAGAAATATTAGTTGTCAGCCTAGAAATCAGCATAAAAGAGAGGGAGAAAAAGAAAAATGGGTAAAGGATATTAATAGGCATTTCTCAGAAGAGATTCAGTCTCATTAGTATTCAGATAAATGCAATTGTAAACCAAAATGAGATAGAATTTGCCACATTTTAGGTTGAAAACATAACGCAAAACACCAAAAGTTTATGAAGATGTGAAGCTATTGGGAGCTCTCATACACCACTCAAGGGAGTGTAAATTGATAAAACTACCTGAGAGAAAACACTTTTGCAGTATCAAATAAAGTAAAATAAAAAAATATTTTCTATATTCCAGCAATTCCTCTTCATGTATCTATCCCACAGAATTCTTGCATGTAAATATTCATATGTAGTATAGAGTTATAAGACATAGGAAGTCTTTCATGTTAGCTGAATTAAATCTATGTTAATTTTTTCTTAAAAATTAGAAGTCTCTACTGAGGTTTCTCATAAGAATGTTTTCATTTTAAATTATAACAACTGACTCTCTTTAGAGGAAAAAAGTAAGGGACAAGAAAAGCTAACCAGCAATATGAGAAACTCCAATATTTGGCTGAATATTCCCCTAGCAAACTAAAAAAATGTATCTAATTATAAGGAAGACTCAAATGGGTTATTTGGCATAATCAATTCAACTATTATATACGTATACTAATATTTCAGTAAGTTCTTTGTTCTCATATAGAGATAGCTTATTCAATTCAAGAAAAGTTTATGGGATGGGGAAATTCAAGGTCAAGGTAGTGGATTAAACATACATAACTACTTTTACTCAAATCCCAAATATCACTAAAAACCTATAAAGAGATTCTTTTAAAAATGCATTAATCCATAGTGAGAAGGAGAAAAGCAAAGGAAACAGTAACAAGAAATTTTTGAAAACTGGGAAAAAGGTAGAAAAGTAATAACTAACCTATCAGACTCAAGGAAGCTTACTCCTAAATCAGCAAAGGAAAAAGGTGAGATTCAACCCAGTTTTCATTCTAAAATTTTCAAAAAGTTCAAGAATTAAGTGGAGGGTTAAAATGAGGACGATAGAATAAAAGATGTTTGGGAGGGCACCTGGGTGGTTCAGTTGGGTTAAAGCCTCTGCCTTCTGTTCAGGTCATGATCTCAGGGTCCTGGGATCGAGACCCACATTGGGCTCTCTGCTCAGCAGGGAGCCTGCTTCCTCCTCTCTCTCTGTCTGCCT
The DNA here is from genome assembly GCA_004023965.1 of Spilogale gracilis. NCBI lineage: Eukaryota > Metazoa > Chordata > Mammalia > Carnivora > Mephitidae > Spilogale > Spilogale gracilis. The sequence continues at coordinate 15,068 of PITA01014844.1, read as the reverse complement.
CTCTGCCTACTTGTGATCTCTCTCTCTGTCAAATAAATAAATAAAATCTTAAAAAAAAAAAAAAAAAAGATGTTTGGGAAACAGATTCCTGTACCCCGTTTCATTTACTTTGTGAATGTCCCCTGGCAGATGACTCAAAAGAGGATAAAAGAGAAAATATTTGATATGGGTGCAAAGGGCTCACTTGTATATCTGAGTACAATACTAAAAAGAGAGGATTAAGTTCTATATATTCTCACTATTGAAAGTGGAGGCCCCAGTTCCTTTTCTTGACTCAGACTCCCAGAATACTGTGGAATTTTATACTACCTTCAAAAACTTGGAGAAATATGGCCAAAACCAGAGAGATCTACATTTTTTAACACTGTGATATCTAAAAAATGTCCCACGTGATGCCTATGAGCTACAACGAAATATTCTGAGATCCATTCCCATGTTCAAAGCTTGCAACTGACTGTTTAGTTCCATGCTCTGAACATACGCAGACAGCCACACATTATCTCTAATAGGAATATCAGGGGCGCCTGGGTGGCTCAGTTGGTTAAGCGACTGCCTTTGGCTCAGGTCATGATCCCGGAGACCCGGGATCGAGTCCCACATCGGGCTCCCTGCTCGGCAGGAAGCCTGCTTCTCCCTCTCTCACTTTCCCTGCTTGTGTTCCCTCTCTGGCTGTGTTTCTCTCTGTCAAATAAATAAAATCTTAAAAAAAAAAAAAAAAAGGAATATCAGAAACCAGGACAATAGGTAAAATTAGGAGAAATAGAGATTTTTCAGAAAGAAGAAAATGTTGACATACATTTTATATGTGTGTGAATGTTTGATTTATTTATATACATGTATCTAAGCTTATATAGTTATATGTACATACATATATACAAGCTCCATTAATCTCTGCAGAAAAATAGAGATATTATATCCATTACACAAAAAAATGGTGCTAAAAATTGGGCATTCAGAAAACAAATGAACCCTCAGAAATTAAAAGCTTGCAACAATAATGTTCATTATAAGATTTGAAAAATATCTCTGAAGAGCTTTCCTAGAAAATGAATCAAAAAATGAAGATATGGACATGAAGAGTATGAGGGATTAAAGATGCATGCCAACATCCTGGGTACTCTTCTCATTGAAATTCAGTCTAATTCCCCTCCTCTTGAATGTAGGCTGGATGTAGTGACCACTTTGATAAACAGAATATGACAGAAGTGGCATGGAAAGAAAAGATTGGCAGGGCTTGCTTACATTCTATTAACCTCTTTTATTAGTGGCATGTCCCTGAGGAGAGAAATTAATGCAATGTATGTGGTCTAATGTCAGGGACCTATGAGTACATGAATTAATAATATTTCTAAAGAGAATAAGGCCTTACCCATTGGAAGCCTTTAGCAGGATGTTCTCTAATTAAAGGATTATCTAGAGTATTAAAAAAAATAACAAAGCAAATCAAAATCTATGAGGCCACCGGGTGCTTGGGTGGCTCAGTTGGTTAAGCGACTACCTTCGGCTCAGGTCATGATCCCGGAGACACGGGATAGAGTCCCACGTTGGGCTCCCCTGCTCTGCAGGAAACCTGCTTCTCCCTCTCTCACTCTCCCTGCTTGTGTTCCCTCTCTGGCTGTGTTTCTCTCTGTCAAATAAATACAATATTAAAAAAAAAAAGTCTATGAGGCATAGCTTCTTGGAGAAGGGCCCATAAACCATACAATTCTCTGAGTTATAAATGGGCTAAAATTGAAACAATAGTTTTAGTACTTTGGAAATCAAAGATATCTAACAAAATGAGAATATATTCATATAAACCATTAAACTTCAGGTAAGAACAGAACAAATCTTTGTTTCTGCAGTAGAGGTACAGATTATATGGCAGCCATGTTATCAATCAAGAGTGAGAGCAGAATGAAGACATTTTAACATGCAAGTTCTCAAATGCACGCATTTCAGCCATCTTTTGTTAGAAAGCCTTTGGTGAGGAAATATTCAAAAGCCTTTGGATATTTATGAGAAGACGAATGAGATAATGAGAATTATGGTTAAAGTTATATATTTTTTCTTGAAATAAAAAAGTGTATATTTTATAATGTTTGTGTGCAAGTTTCAGCTCTGCTACTAACCAGCTGTGAGATGTTATAGAACTTAAACAGAACTTGATTAACTTCTTTGAGTTTCCATATTCTCATTAACAAAAGGAAACATCTATTTTAGTTATTATGAAGAAAAATGGTAATATATACAATGTACAGTTCAGTAACTATCATTTAATAGGCATTCAGTAATTATTTTTTTCTTTTCTTCATTCTTTTTTTATTCATCCTTTCTTCTTACGTGGAAACATTACCCATAATATTTATCATAAACATTTCAGAAGCTCTCAAATTGGGGGAAATAGAGAACTAAAGCCGATCTTTGAAAACTGATGGCTAAGGCGACAATGTATTTGAGAAGAAAATAAAAGATTCTTGAGAGAATTTCCTGCTAAAACATGAATAGCAGAACAATATCAATGATGACTCTAACAGCTATAATATGTTGTCTCTGAATATAATCTGAAACATTCTTCTCGGCCACAAGGCATAAAGGAAGCCTGAGGTGTCTCATGAGTGAGAAGATGATAATAAACCAATGTTCACATACCAAAAAAAGCTGATAAAAAGTTTAAGATGATAATACAGTAGGCAAATCCTTTTGATTTTTATTTCTTCTAATACTTGCTTTAGCTAGTGCTCTTTATGTTTAAAATGTGGCCTAAAAACTTAAATCCTATATATGTGTCATATGTATATATTTAAACAGTTAAATTTATTCCATTTTAAAGGAGAAGACTGTGTGCATTAAGTTGGTTATCCTTTATATCTGAAGTAATACTAACGACTGAGCCTATAGTACTACAGTCAAGAACACTAATCACTTGGAGACAACTACCACCCAAGGAAAAGGCAGACAGAGATCAGTATCTCAACCTGAAACATCCACCCTTTTTAAAGTCACAAGAAAAGTATCATTAAGGAGAAAGATTTATCAAAGGAAACTCGTCAAGTGTATCTTCTAGAAGGTGGCCTGAAAACCTAGCTATTAAGAAATATATTACTAAGAAATCCCTGAAAGAGATTATAAAGTTTTTGTTTTGTTTTGTTTTTTGTTTTGTTGGGGTTTTTTGTTGTTATTTGTTTCCAAGTCTTCTTTATTTAATAGAATCACAAAGGCTGAGAGGATTCTTAGTGGAAAAGCAACAAAGTCAATCTTCTTCACTCTTGGAAAGCCCAAAGCAAACAATATAAACCCTAAAATTCTAATATAAACTCTTGAGGCAGTTCTTCCATTGTTAAAAGCTTCCCTGGAAAAAGTTATTCGAAAATTTGAGAGTCCCTTGGGACTGTCTCTTCCTCCCCAGACACCAGACCCACTTCCTTCCAAAGATGTACTTCCATGATCAAATAAGTCACCAAAATTTTACCAAAATCTATCAACCATAATACAGTAATTGTGCAGGATCAAGTTTTCTGAACATGGAACATGGTTCCAGTCTTACATCCTCAATCATCAGACATCACAGACATTGTTAGCCTAGAACTCACAATGTAAAATTTATTACAAGGAGACATCTGTCCTCTTCCCTCTATCTCTCTCCTTTCCAAACCTCCTGTATCTGATGGTTACTTGCTTCATTTGTTTTATTCATTATTTTATTCCTTTTAGTTTTCTTACCACCAAACTGTGGCAAATTCTGCCAGTGTGCGTAAAAATAGCATTAATTTGAGAGCCGTCTGGTGCTACCTTCGAATTCTGACTACACAATTTCCCAGTAGCTTGACCTTGGGCAAGTAACTTAAACTGTGGATATGTTCTATGTAACATGCATATAATTATACCCAACTGATTTGAGCATTCTGAGAAATAAATGTGATGAAGTATACAAAGTGGCTAGCATAATGATTGACAAAGTACACTCTCTAAAATTATTGAGTACCTCCCCTTCTACTTAGTATAACACTAAGTACAAAGTAAGAACTCAGTAAACACTTGTTGACTTATTGGTAGATACAAAGAGTCTCTGTTCAAGGTGGGTTAAGTACTATTTTCTTTTCCGTTAAACACATTTTATTATTTTTTAAAGATTTTATTTAAACATTTCAGAAAGGAGAACACATGCAAGGAGAGGAGTAGAGGGAGAAGGAGAAGCAGACTCCCTGCTTAGCAGGAGCCCAACGTGGGGCTTGAGCCTAAGACCCTGGGGTCATGAACTGAGCCAAAGGCAGATGCTTAACCAACTGAGCCATTCCGGTGCCCCCTAAACACATTTTGTAATTACCTCTAATATCATATCACAATTTTCACATCAACTGAAGAGCAAATGAGAGCAAATGTAGATCACTGATTACTTAATATCCAATTAATATTTTAGAAGAAAATATTGCCACCAATTCAAACCAAGTAATCAAACAAAAATACAGATATGAATGACTGGTATCATTTAAGCACTTCACAGTTTTAAGAATAATGTGTTCAGGCTCATGATCTCTAATAATGGCCCATATATTCTTTCTTCAAGGGAATACTCTTTCCTTGCTATTGTCATTATGTTTTTCTATTAATGTCAAAAATGCAATAAAACTCCAGATATAAAAATTAAACAGTGAGTCTTTCTAAATTATACTAAGAAGAGCAACTAAAAGGAAAAAAAAAAAAAATTAAATAATTCACTTAGAATCCAATAGTTTAAATCAACTACCATTTATGAGAAGGCCAAAGCAACAAAATATGCAGAATTTTTATGTTTACAGGAACCTAACTTTCAAGTACATACCTGCAAATCAAATGTCAAAATAGCAAAAAGCACATAAACACAGACAAACGGAGGGTGGCACGTTTCCATTTCTGTGTCTTATTTAGTGGAACACAAGTCAATTAATTAGAAGCTCTCCCATTTCTGCCTAAAATGACTTCAGTAGCGCCTGGGCCAAGGTTGGCTCTTCAGCGCTAAGGAAGTGTTTGGCCTTGACTGCGTCATTATTCCCTATCTCACTTTTCTGTTTGCCACTCTGGCCTGAGTAATGTAATCAAGTAAGGAAATTGTAGCAGAGCATCACTAAAGGTATAATGAGCTTGTGTCACTATGCTGTGCTATTTCATCGGTTTGTCGCTCTGTCTTTGAGATGGACATCTTGGGGGGACAATGTTTTTGCATGCATGCAGGATTGAAATACTCATATTGCTTCTTTTCTTTTTTCATATATGTCTCAGCCACTTCAATAATTTTTGACATTCTGATATGTAGTGAATGTTAAATAATTTTTAACATTTAACATTCACTACATATCAGAAATAATTTTAAAAATTAGTGTTTTATCCTTAAAAATGTACTGTTTCTTTATTGATGTCAATTAGAGACCTGTATTCAAATTATCAAACACAGGACACATAGATTATGATCTTGGAATCTTCTCTGCAGTTGAAGTTCTTACAAGGTTTGCATTCTAGAGTACAGGATGCTATGATGATCAGCATACTGAAAAAAAAAACATGGAATTGATAAGGCAACACTCAACACACAGAAAGTTCCAAAACAAGCTGGTCAAGACCAAGTGCACGGTTGTGGAAAGTAGCAATTTTATTTTATTGTCAACAGTCTAAGAATAGACAGTGTGTGTGTGTGTGTGTGTGTGTGTGTGTGTGTGTGTGTGTGTGTGTGATGGTTTTTCGGCTATGCATGTAAGAAAGGATCGTCATGTTGGTATTCTAAATTCTAAAGGAATTCTCTGATCTTTATCACTGTGCTTCCTCACATCTATAAACATATCAATGAAGACATAAATATGTTTAAATCACAGTAGATTGGGATTTTTCTATCCTAGTATAAAATAATGCTTAAATATATTTGCCTTGCTCTCCCTGGCAGTGGATCAGTGGATCAAAACTCCCTAGGTTCAAATGCTAGCTCCTCCCTCATCAGCTATGTGATATAGCAAAGACACTCCTTCTCACATGTAAGATGGGTATAGTAGAAGCATATTCCTCCTGGAGGTTTTGTGAAGATTAAATGAGTAAATACATGTGAAATGCTTATAATAGGAAGTGCAATATAGTACGTGCCAATAATTATTGGCTATTATGCTTGTAGACTTACTTTTTTTTCCCCAATAATAGACATTTTTGTTAATGTTAATTTCTTCAATTTTGGTTTCCAGAGGAGTTACAAATAAACTTCTTTATAGACCCATAGAATGTGATATTCCATGCAATCTTCTTCCAATATAATTATAGTAAAAAATTTATTAAATATCCAATGTGTGCCAATCAAGATGGAAGCAGTATGTATATATACATCTATTACATTTATACTCATTTAATCCATTAAATTAGAAGTCTGTTTTATTTCCCACCTTATAGATAAAACCAGGCACACAACTCATGATACATTACCCAAATTCTTACGGTAAGTATATTTAAGAGCAGAGATATGAAGCTGATCTAAGACTTGCTGCTGTGCTGTTAAGGATAGCCTACCAGTGAAACAGGATTCCAATAGAAAGATATGGTAAACAGGTGACCTGCAGAAATTTATCTTTCTAAATGCTAAAGATACTTGCACTGTGCATAACTCATTTTGCATATTCTCTCATATAAGATATAATCATGAAGAGTGGAGAGCCACCCTTGATATATACTTTTGGAATTAAATTATTTACATTAAGTGATAATAGTACCTTTGACTTTTTCTACACATTCCTGATTTACAATTCTTTAATTACTTTTGTGACTTTTCTTGACCCTCTCTTATTTCTCTAACTCTCTTTTAAGATGTGAAAACCAAAGGTAGATAAAGTATTCTAGTAAAGACATGAAAAATGCAAATTTTAATGGATGATTCCATCTTGAGAATTTTTTTCCCTATTATTACATTGCAATTCAGTTTTTCTTGTCATTTGGGAAAAGCTTAGCTCTCCTTTAACATAGGATAAAATGATTTCTTATTTTCACCACTTTACCACTATTTATCCCAATTTGCATGAAGCCAGTTTTTTTTTTTTAGGCAAGCTTTACACAAAATGTATTTGAACCCACTAGTACTTCAAGTCTTTCAGGAATGTGTTCTATGCACAGAGAAATTAAATTAACTATAGGTTCATCTTGTAAATTCCCAGTGCAGATTTGAAAATATGCACTCCTCATCTTTGTTTGATACACTATTTCGCAGTTTGGTTAGTCATAGAGACTTTTTTTCTTATAGCATTTATGAACATGCACTACCATCCCTAATAGTAGGCACAACTGTCTATTGGTCTCCATTTTCCATCCACTGATTTTTGTTCTATTGTTCCTGCCAACTCCCTATTGCTAAATTTGGTCACTTTACAGAGACATAGAAGTCTCAGGGAAAGAGAATGATATCTAGTTATGGGACATGAAATACAATTCAATTTGTATTGAAACTTAATACAAACCAACATGGGATTGGAATTTGAGACCACAGAAGAAGATGAGCTTATAGTATGTTATGGAAAGAAGCTTCTGAGTTGTGATTGTTCAATCTTGATTTGGTCATTTAGGACTGGAATTCTTTTGACATGTGGGATATAGATTAATTCTGAGTAATGATATTTTATTAATTGTGAACTACTGAATTAAGTTCTGGAATGTAAATAAGAATTAATCACAAAGAAGATCTGTTTTGTAAAAAATGATTTTATTTATTTACTGAGAGAGAGCAAGAGAGCACACAGGCACACAAGTGGGGGTAAGGGCAGAGGGAGAGAGAGAATCTCAAGAAGCCTCTATGCTGAGCACAAGCCCAACTCAGGACTGGATCCCACTACCCTGAGATCACAACCTGAGCTAAAATCAAGAGTCAGATGCTTGAATGACTGAGCCACACTGGTGCTTCAAAATATGTGCGTTTTATAATCTACATAATGATCTATTCGTACAGAAATAACAAAGGCATTAAAAAAAAGAAACTGACAAGGGACCTAAGAACAATGCAGATAAAGTGCCGAGAAGGTTTAAGAGGAAAAGTAATGCTTTTGATATTTCGTGGAAGAGATGCCATTTACCAAATTCTAAAAGATGGGTAACATGGCAAAATAAAAAGTACTTAGATTAGTTAGTAGAGAAGCATTCCAGCAAGTTAGGGGAAAATATAAGCAAACACATAAACAAGGTGGTATTGGGAACTACTGAGGAACAATGCATTACTTAACTATTCATAGTACTGATATGAAGATTTAAGTAGATACTAATAGAAACTTCTGCTTTAAGTATTATCAAACTATATAATTTGGGTCAACCATCCTGCTCAGATGGAACAACCTGGAAAACATTTTTTTTTAATGTATGAATTATTGCATTGACTTCTTATTTCTGGTTTCACATGTGAAGAACTTAGAAGTCATTAACAAGAGAAAAGCTGAACAAACTGAAAATCAGTAACTATTTTGGGGACTTAGAGAATTTAGGTTACAGGACAAACTGCTGCCCCCAAAATTGGAGAAATCAGCAAATATAGAAAATCACAGTTCTCCTGAACGGAAGTAAGTGAGCAGAAGCCCGCTGCTGGAAACCATGAGTGAGTAAAACATAAACTGTAATTGAGGAATTGCTGGAGACTCAGTGTAGATAAGCTTGAGAGTTAACATTCTCTTCAGCTTTATCTCTAGGAGCCCCCACCCCCACCCCAGGTTCTCTAGTGAAAACAAAAGAAAAATCCCCTTGCTTCTTTTTTTTTTTAAAGATTTTTATTTATTTATTTGACAGAGAGATCACAAGTAAGCAGAGAGAGGAGGAAGCAAGATCCCCGCTGACCAGAGAGCCCCATGCAAGCCTTGATCCCAGGACCCTGAGGGACCCTGAGATCATGACCTGAGCCAAAGGCAGAGGCTTTAACCCACCGAGCCACCGAGGTGCCCAACCCCCTTGCTTCTGACAGGAGGCTAGGGGGTTGGGAGTGGGCAGTAGAAAGCCAATGAAATATACCAGAGCATTCTGTTACCATAATAAAAGCCTGACCTCAAGGAAAAGTATTTTTGCACTAGGTTTTGGCACTCTGGATTTTACCAAATGCCAACTATCCTCCTGGAAGGTAAATACCCAACTCTAGCCCCTTTTAGTCGGCCATCTGGAAAAAAGGAAAGACTTTCTAAAGACTGAGGCACTCTAGAAAAGGCAAAACTTGGGGCGCCTGGGTGACTTAGTTGGTTAAGCGACTGCCTTCGGCTCAGGTCATGATCCTGGAGACCCGGGATCAAGTCCCACATTGGCCTCCTTGCTCAGCGGGAAGCCTGCTTTTTCCTCTCTCACTCCCTCTGCTTGTGTTCCCTCTCTGGCTGTGTTTCTCTCTGTCAAATAAATAAAATCTTTAAAAAAAAAAAAAAGAAAAGGCAAAACTATATATAGAAACAGTAAAAAAGATCATATTTTTGAGGGGTGCCTGGGTGACTCAGTCCTTAAGCCTCTGCCCTCGGGCCAGGTCATGATCCCAGAGTCCTGGGATCGAGGTCCCACATGACAGGAAGCCTGTTTCTCCCTTTCCATTCCCCCGGCTTGTGTTCCTTCTCTTTCTCTATGTCTTCAGCTGTCAAATAAATAAATAAAATCTTTTTTTAAGTATATTTTAGAAATAGTCAGGGAAATAATGGGGATTGAATAGATGCAGCAAAGCAGATTTTTAGGGTGGTGAAATTGATGAGGGAGAAGAAGGCTAGCTGAAGACAAAGCATAAAGTGACACCTTGCAATGTCCCCCCAAGTCCCTGCTCCTGGGTAGGTCATGTGTGACATTCTTCCAGGGATCTCCCAACTATCTTAATGTCAATACCTTCCTAGAGGGGAAAACAATCTTAACTTAAAAATGGCAAGACATCTGGTATCTTGGGGTACCTGGGTGGCTCAGTTGCTTAAGTGACTGTCTTCGGCTCAGGTCATGATCCTGGAATCCCAGGATCCAGCCCCACATTGGATTCCCTGCTCCGTGGGAAGACTGCTTCTCCCTCTCTCACTCCCCCTGCTTGCTTTCCCTCTCTCGCTGTGTTCCTCTCTGTCAAATAAATAAAATCTTAAAAAAAAAAGAAAAAGACATCTGGTATCTTGTAGGTATCTTGTGGGTTGGTCCTTTTTAGCATATGAAAGTTCTTTTGAAACCTCCTTTTTCCGCACTTTCCCCAACTCCCAGGTGTATAGAATCAGCCACTCCTCAAGACCCCTGTGCAGCACCTCTTTCTGCCCACGGGTCCTGTGCCCCTGCTTTGATAAAACTACCATTTTACACCAAAGATGGCTCAAGAATTATTTCTTGGTCATCGGCTCTGGATCTAATCCCACTGAACCTTATTTTTATTCCAAAACCCATCAGAATTATATCTGTAATACCCGGTGATGGTAGATACATGTCATTATACTCCTGCCAACAGTCACAGAATGTACATCGAAAGTGAATCTTGAGGTCCACTATGAACTTTAAACTACTATGTCAGTATTGATTCACCAGCTGTAATAAATTTACCATATTAATGCAACTGTTAATAATAGGGGAAACTGTATGGAGGGTAAAGGGGGTTTTATGTGAGAACTCTCTCTATACTGTATGTTCAGTTTTTCTATACATATGAAGCTTCTCTAAACTCTAAAGTTTATTAATTAAAAAACAGATATCTTGCATTGCAAAAACTCTTGAAGCTGTACCTTTAAAATAGGTGCAATTTGTTATAATATAATTTACATTTCAATAATGTTGATTTTTTTAAACAGCATTATAAAATATAAAATGCTTAGAACTACATTTAACCAAAAAAAAAAAAAAAAGAGAGAGAGAGAGAGAGAGAGACATGTAACATGACATTGGAAACATGAAAACACTGATGAAAATAATTAAAGCAAAATGTAGGTATTGTGGAGAAATATATTATGTTTATAGATTGGATGACTCAATACTGTTAACATGTAAATTATCCTTGGATTGATTTCTAGTCTCTGTGCAATTGTAACAATCCTAGTACATTTTTATTTTTATTTTTTTTTTTTAGAAATATACAAGCTGATTCAAAAGTCTGTGTGGAAATGCAAAATAATTGCAAATGTTTGTGTTAGAATACCCAAACAATATCGAGTACCAAAATGCACACATACACACAGAACTTCTGGACTTAGTATAATATTACTGTAACCAGGACAGAATGACACTGACATAAAAATAGGCAAATAAGATCAATACAGCAGAAGGGAGAACTCAGAAATAATCTCTCAATTGTATGTTCAATTAATTCTTGATAAAGTTGCTAAAGCATTCCATTGGAAGAATGAAAATCTATTTAGTAAATCATGTTGAAATACTTAGAGCTGTGAATAAAAAAATAAACTTCAACCTTACAATGCACAAAAATTAATTTTAGATGCATCAAAGACCTTAGCACTAAAAATAAATCTCTAAGCTCCTAAAATGCAGAAAACGGTATCATCAGAACTTGGAAGTATGCAGTTTTGTAAAGAAGACAAAACTAGAAAAATAATCATCCATAGATGAGAGAAAATATTGGCAAGCATATGTCTGATGTAGGATTAGAATCCAGAATAGATAGATGAAATAGATAGGTAGAGAGAAAGAGAGAGAGAGAGAGAGAGAGAGAGAGAGAGAGAGAGATACAAAGATATATCTCCTACAACTTAGTTAAATAAAAAAACAAACCCAAATTTCAAAAATGCACACAAGAATTGAGTAGTACTTCACAAAAGAAGATAAACAGTCATTAAGTTCATGAAATGGTTTAAATAGCATTAGTCATTATAGAAACTACAACATTAACCAGAGTTTCAAACACAAAATTCTGACAACTCCAAATGTTGGCAGATGCATAAAAACCCAACTCTTTTTCATTGCTTAGGGAAGTATAGAACATTTTGGAAACACTCTGTCATTTTTTTAAATAAATCTAAACATGTACCTACCCTATGAGATAGCAATTTCACTTATAAATATTTACCTTAAAGACAGAGAAGCATATGACCATTAAAAAATTTTTACAAAATGCTTATAACAGCTTTATGTCTGAGTAGCTGAAAATTGGAAACAACCCAGGTTCTTAATGCTAGGAGAAGAGAGACATGCACTGCTATACATTAATGAAATTGAATATTACTCAGCAAGAACAAAGAAACAAAGCATGCATTCATACAATAATATAGATGAATCACAAAAATATTATACTAATGAAAGAAGTTGTAGTTAAACAAGTATGTACTGTGTGATTTTATTGGTATGAATTTGGAGAATAGGCTGAAGCATCATGAATTCTAGTTCATGATAAGGATGTCCGAGTACTTAAGAATAAAGTGCACTGATAGCTATAACTTTGAAATGTTTAAAAAAGATGAATTTATAGATGACTAGAGGACTAGACAGTTGGATTAGTATACGAGAAAGCAACCATAACAAAATGCTAAGGGTAGAATCTAGGAGGTGGGTGTATATGCATTTAATGAACAATACTTTCAACTTTTCAATATGTTTGAAAATATTCATAATGAAATAATGGAAAAAAAATAGGGAGTCAAGAAAACTAACCCATGCAAATATGGGCAATTGATTTAGAGTAATGGTTACATTACGGGGCAATGTCTACTCAATAAATCGTACCAGGTCAACTGGGTATCATAAAAAGGAAATGACCCACAATTCATACTGTACACAGAAAATCAATTCTATGTGTTTTGTGGACCTAAATATGACATTTAAAGCAGTAAACCCTCTGGAAGATAGCGTGGAAAAATATCTTCATGATCTCAGCATAGGTAAAGGTAAAGATTTCACAGTGGGTACCTTAATACACCAGATCTCCAACTCATTAACCATCAAAAAAAGAAACATGCAACCACATGGATAAATCCCACAAATGAAATACTGAGCAAAAGGAGCCCATAATGGAAGAATGTACACTGTACGTTTGAATAGGTATAGATACATATTGATGTAGGTATTGATCTCAAAAGGCTTCAGAACTTTCCTACAAGGATGAGGATGCATGTTGAATTGGTAAGATTATAAATAGAACCTCGGACATGTTTTCCATAAAACATGAAATTAAGAAAGAATTTGCCTTTGTGGACGGAAGGGATAGCATTGGGAGGGAAGAGGGGGGCAACAGGCATTTTGGCAAAGTTCTGTATTTGATCTGGTTGTTTGGTTATGAGTCAGTCAACCTGCTAATTTGTTCACTTGTCTGTCTGTTGCTAATTTTTGTAATAAAAAGTTTTGAAAGAATAATGTTGAAAAAAAAAGACATAGCTTATTTGCGTATTTAGAACACTACTTAATTGCAACCTCTGAGGGACATTGTTTGGGTTCACATCTTAGTTTCTCCACTTTTGTTGTGGAGTTTGGGGCAAGTTACTTTAATTTTTTTCAGCTTTAATTTCCCATTTGAACAAAGGGAGCTGTGATTCTGCCTACATTCTAGTTTGAGGTTTAAATGAGCTGATCCATGTAGAAGTGATTAAAATCATTCTGGGACATGGGGACAATTAGATGTTAACATGGCCATCTTCTGATCACCCTTGTGGTATCGGAAGGTGCAGATGAAGGAGAACAGCTGAGAAGTAAATTTTACTGAGGAAGAAGTTTGAAAGCTTGTAACAGCAGGCTCAGAGCTTTGTGCTTTATTCTGTGGCAATGTAGCACTTAAAAAATAATAACACTATTTTGAGATATTACAATGATAATTTTACAGATAAGAAACCGAAACTTATAGGAATTCATTGCCATGCCCCTAATCACACACCAAATAAGTGAAGAACAGAAATAGAAATACTTCAGAAAGCTTAATCTTGCTGTAAGGAATAAAATGGATTCAAAGGGGAAAAATCAGCAGGCAGGAGAGCAAATTGGGACACTTTCCGTGGTCCATCTAAACAAATAAGGATTATGGTAGTGAAATAGAAAATTGGGGATGGATGAAAATCAACAGGATTTGCCTAGAGATTGAATGTGTGAGCAAGGGATGAATCAAAGAGGAGTCCCCACTACTTAGGAGTGGGAGTCTGCAAAAAATGGTGGTGCCATCGACAAAACTAGGGATGGCAGGTAGAGTCGCAGGTTTGCACTAGGAGATGAAAAAATGTAATACAGGCAGAGTATAATCATGGGATCAGTTAACGCACTCACCGTAATAATGAGGAAAGTTTATGGAAGATTGCATAACACGAGGCTATGCTTAACAAATATGCTTAACAAAGTAAGCTCAATGGATCTGCTGCCAAACTCTCATGGCAGGAGGGGAGAGAGGTAGATGCTGCAGGTTGGAGTGCACAGGGGCGACTGAGAAAAAGTGAAGCCAAACGCTTGACCCAAGCATTTGGTGAACTTTCTTGATGTGTACCCCTTGACAGCTTAGATACTCTTCAAAATCCATGCAAAACAAAAGATTATTAAAAAAAAAAAAAAAAAAAAAAAAAAAAAAGGTTCCTGGCTGGTTGAAAAGAAAGCCATGGCGATTGTTGCCTGTGATGTACCCTCTCAGAACTCTCTGAGCCTGGGCCAGGCTTTCTAGAGCCTGGATTCCATATAGGGTGACATGGACATGGTTCCAAACCTCCAAGACAGAAGCTGAGAGATTTGTCCAGGAACAAAGCTGGATTCAAGCTAAGCTGTGAGGCGAGACCAGGTGCAAGGCAATGAGAAAGCTAAATCACCTCGCAGGAGCAGGCAGGTTGGAAACAGAGACAGAGGGAAAGAAACAGTATGCGGAGACATTCCACGACGGTCTAGGGTTTCAGACTGTATCCCTTTAAAGGGAGCCTCAGGACTTGGCTATGGCCGATAAAGTAGTTTGTTACAGGAACTGAGCCCATTCAGACACAATAAAAATGGGCAGTGAATTCCAGAGTGGCAAACACACTGATGAAGGTGAGAAGCAAAAAATGAGGCAAAACAAACAAAAAAGGAAAAAAGAGTGCAGCTTACATTGTTCTCAGACTACAAAGGAACCTAAAGAGCACCTTTGTAAATCTTTTCCCCAACTCCCAACTTGCTATTTTCCTTCTAACTGCTTTATAAACCCCAACGCTTTTTTTTTTTGAATTTTTTTTAAA